>JARHVA010000804.1:3895000-3965000 GCA_037957365.1 Torreya grandis | reverse complement strand
AATGTATTATTCTAACATGCAACAATGTGTGGATGAATGGTTATCTATACTATGAAAGAAATAAATACACCTGTGATTAGTCTTTGTAGGTGTACTCATAGGAGGAGGGGAATAAAAGATAAGGAAGCTTGGTGTAGGGAAAAATCTCTAGATTAATGACTAGAAAATTTATGAATGTCAAGGTTGATCATCCCATTTAGTGGGTAAAGGATCCAACTATAGTAAAGGGAGCAGACCATCACCAAGAAAAGGTGAGTTTGGTGGAGAGATTGGATAAGGCTCGATTGAAGGAGAAATAGGATTATAAATAGGAAGAGAATCACCTATAAATGGAGTAGTAATGGGATCTAAAATAGGCTATACCAAGGGAGGGGTTGGGTCCATTGAAGGTAAAATGATAGTCACAAGCATCTTAGGGATAGGTAGGCTAGAGGGGTTTTGGTAACTAGAAACTAGATGTTTTTTAGACACTAGTCATAGCATGATATATCATCATACTCATATGAGGTTATTTAGAAACTATAGGTGTGCACACCATCTTTATCCTATGAGAAAGAGGAAAAATACTAAAATTAATAAAAATAGATTATGGAATTCTAGAAGATACAATAAAAGACTTAATCAAAGAGGAATGATAATGAATAATCTCAACATCATGTGAATGAACAAGACCTACTAATAATGGATCATCTAAGGTATAAACATCATAATAATCAGGTATATGAAGGTCAATGTCATAGGTAGGGATGGCCTTGTCATTTGATGTGGTGTGATGAGTGGAAAGCTAAGTCCTAGTTAAGACAATGGGGATGTAATTATAAGGTGGTTGACAAGAATGAGGTTATAAAGAAGTGATAAGATGAGAGATAAGATGAGGTGAGAGATACAAAGTTTTAATCTTGAGATTGATCTCATCAATATCATCATCATCAAAATATAAGAGGTTAGGGGGTATATTCTTGATGAGTTTAGGGTGACCATTGTAACCTCAGGTGGAATTGATAGGGAAGTTAAATCATTGAGATTCATGAAATGGAATACTTGGCAAGGGTTCAAGGGTAGGAGTATTGAGTATACAATGTTCTTGTAATTGTTAAAAATTCCAAGGAGTGGTGTCACCTTGAATATTGTAGATGGATCCATTATGAATAAATTTGATGCATTGGTAGGTAAAAGAGGCAATTTCTCACATGCGATGAGTATATAGCCTAAAAAGCAAATTTTGTAAGATAGAAGAAAGTTAAATATCATCACATTCACATGATTAATGACAAGTTGGATGGTAATGGGGAGCCACACATAATCTAAAGGAGGCATTTGCCTTCAGTCGTAGCCTTAACATGTGTTGTGTGTGGACTTAAGATTGCATTAAAACATCCAAGGGTTTTTATAAATTCAAGAGAGGTAACACAATTGCTAGAACCATCAATAATCAAGTCATTCTTGACTTGGATACCACCAATTTAAAACCTAATAAATATAAGATGATCATCCAAATGAAGTAGAATCTCATCAAGGATCATAAAAGCAATGGGTAATTTGAGAGAAAGAGAAGTGTTCATTGTTTCATCAACATGTATGAACATATCTTTGCATTTTTATAAAATACTATCTTCTAATTTGGATAAGGTGGCTTTACATCATGTTAAACAAGGACAAGGGATGCTCATTTTGAAAAAAATATTCATAAATTGGTTATGATGACATGGAGAGGTCCGCATAAGTTTGAGAAATGGGATTTGATATGGGAGATTAGTGAGTTTTGTGATAGGATCCCACTCATCATAACCCATAACAACATTATTGGAAAGAGGTGCATAGTGTTGAAGGAGGTCCTCAGAAGGAGGAGCCAAAGTAAATTTTAATTTAGGTTAAGAGGAGGTAGAATATTTAATTAGAATAAAAGTTTAAAGATTATGTTGAGAATATTAAGTAATTGATGCAGGTTTGATTTGAGATAGATTATAAAAAGTGTTGATAGAAGTTTGAGTGTTAGTAGTGATAGGTAAATAATAAGGAGGGATGGTATAAATAGTATGAGAAGTGTTATCCAAGGTAGGTGTTAGAATTGGTTTGTAAAAATATATAAGGTATTCTTGCCTCAATTAGGTTAAGTGAGTTGGAGAAGAATCTTGGATAACACAAAATGTGTGAGATAATGGAGGTGTGTGGATGGGTTGAGGATTAATAAAAGCAACTCCCTTTGCATATTAGTCATATTGACCACATTATCTTTATTATTTGGTTCAAGAAGACTATTAAACTTATTGGTAGAAGGGGTAGTATTTTCTTAGGTATCTTATTGATTTGAAAGAGGATCTTTATATATGGCCAAATGAGAATTTTCTTGGTTCATAGATTGAGATTTAGTTTGTGTTTCATGGGATTTGAAATCAATGTCATATGCATGTTGGCATTTAATAATAATAAAATCATGGTTTAAATTGGGATGAAGGAGGATATCTATAGCCAAATTATGAATCTACCTATAGGTCTCATGAGAATGACCCCAACTAGCATGAAACTAACAAAATTTATTGGTATTGTACCAAGATTTCATGGGTCGAGTGGGATGAAGTTATCATAGAAGAGGTCTTGGTAGACACTTTTTTAATTCTTTTAAGGATAAAGGTTTGTGAACATTAATGTTATTAGTTAAGGATAAATGAGGGTTGGTGATGTGGTTGGGAGGGGAAGCTTGTTATGGATATTGGTTAGGAACAACACTTGAATAGTGTGAATGGTATCATAAGAGTCCATGGCACCATCATTTGTAGCATGATGATTCTTATTCTTGAATAATATGTGAGTACCTATAAAAATTTAGGATGGATTGAGTTGATGTATAAGTAAATATTGATGCTTTTCTTAGTCAATGGCCTCTTTTAAAGTATGTGGAGAGAGAGAGAGAATCTAGACCCAATATTGTAACTTTGGAAAAAGAACATTGGTAAATATATAGAAAAGGTTGTCATCTACCATATTATGTTGAAATTTGATAGATAAGTTCTTCCATAATATAATGAAAACTTATGAAAATTTGATATTAAGTTGCTTACAATTGATAAAATGGGCCAAGGTATTCTTAGGGAGATCACTAGTTTAGAACTCTTAGACTAGAGCATTAAATAAATCTTCCAAACTAGTAATGGAATGAGATTCGATTTGGTTGTACCCATATAAAGCATCACCCATGAGAGTTTTTTATAATATCTTGGTAGTGGAAAATTTGTTTAATTTGACCCAATATTTATATGGATTTCTAAATGTTTTTAAATGAATGATAGGATCAGTTAACCCATTATAAGAAATGGTAGGGCTGATATCTCCTATAAAGCTATTAGTAATTTGAGATGTAAGAGGTTCATTTTTAAGATGCTTTATTATCTTATTAAAAAGAGAATGTTAAGGGATAATATTACCATGGGAGTCTTGAAGAGCATGTTGGGGAAAATTTTGATTATGCATGCCCCATGTCATCTATTGAGGGTGGGTTGGAAGATGGATAAGATGATTTTGCATTTACATCTTTTGATTTGCATTATTAGATTTAAAATAATTCATTTGATTAAGAGTTTATAATAAAATTTTATGGGTTTGAGTTTCATTATTATCATTTTTTTAATTATTATAATTAGTATTAGTAACTTGGGTACCATTATGGGTGTTAGTGGGAGCTTGATAAATGCTATTAGTAAGTGAGGCAGTAGTGGCATAATTTGCTTACGTGGAAAAATATGTACTAGTATAAGGATGATAATATGCATCACTATAGGCATGATTACCATGGGTATAACATGATGAACTAATGGAATAATTAAGACAAGTGGTTTTTGGAAGAGGACCACTAGATGTAGAACCTACCATGTTAGTAGATATACTAAGAATGAAGGTAGAAGAAGTTAAAGAAGAAGAAGTCATGCTATGAGAATGGTTCAAAATAGAGGGAAGAGGCTAGGAAGCAAATAATCTAGTATTCACAAACCCATTTGAGAATGTGGGAGAAGGTGAATGGGGTTAATTGACTTAACCACTTATCATGACATCATAAATAGTATAAGGGTCTTTTCCTTTATGTTAAAGAAACTCATTGACGAAGAACAACATTTTTGGTTTATACTCTAATTCAATTTGGTCTTCAAGTGAGAAGAGAATATTACAAATCAAAGAGGGATAAGGAGGTGTCCCATTGTTTGTAGTTAGAATGGATATATGAACATTACTTTCATCTATGATTGGAGCCACAAGTTGCTTATGGGAAAACCTATTAGGGTTGGTAAGACTCATCCTATCCATTGAATTCAACTTAGTGTTGTATTCAAATAAGAATTTCATGATGCAGGAGAGAGATTAGGTAAGGTAAAGTTGATGCAAAAATAAAGAGATAAGAAGGTTCAGATAAGAGTATAGAGTCGACTAGGTCGACCTAGTATTAGAAATAGGTTATGGAAATTGAGATGACAAGGATATAGAATTCACAGGGTCAACTTAATACTATAACTTGAAATAGAGGATAACCTAGTAAGGATACACAGTCAACTAGGTCAACTTAATACTATGGCTTGAGAGGTAGAATTGAGTACTAGGTCGACCAGGTCAACTTAGTACTACAATAAAGGAAAAAGATAGTCTATAAGAGTCTGTGTTGAATAGAATGATAATACACTAAAAATAGGATAAAAATTTGTAATGTACTTTGAAAGTAACAAATGGAAGTAAACACAATCAATTTTGTCAATGAGAATGATCTAATTGAGGCACACAACTCAAAACATTTCACTAATGCTTGCCAATACAAATTTTTGTAATACATCATAAAATGAACAAAGAGAAAATAGTCAACTAAAAAATAAATTATAACTAAATGGTCATCGTAAATGTTGTTATATTATTATAAAATGGTATTTTAAGTGTGATAGGCAAGTTGGATGAAAGTAAGGAACAAGAAAGTAATATATGGATGGTTTTAGGACATTTAGGTTGAAAGGGATCTATGTTGGTAATGGTACTAGCTTGGTATTTGGGCCTAGCCCCTCAATTTACAATCCCATAATGATAAAGGTGTCAAGTGATTTTATAATATATACCATTAACCACGTGTTTATACTTGGCTAGAAAACCATGTTGGCTTCCCCCTTCGTGATGAAATCCAAGTAGGTAGGCTTTGGGTAGATAATGTTTAAATGTGTTTTGAAATTATGTGATTTGGTAGTGTTTACAAGAAAGATAAAAATAGTGGAATGAAATGGTATATTAAAAAAACCACCTAATTAGAGTATATGATCTACTCTAAGCATGTAAATAAATGAAAGTGAAAGTGTGATGTAATTACTAGCATATAGTTGTTAATTCCTAATTTTAAGCACAATATAAAGTCAGTTTAGATGAAACTGTATGCAAACATTATAAAATAGACTCGATAGGGTCGTCACTATACTACAAAAGCAATAGTCCTTAAGAACTAATTTGACCAAGTTGACCTAGTATTTCAGATAGAAGATAACATATAGAACTAGGTCAACCAAGTCAATGTAATTTGTTTTATGATTATAGATTTAAAGACTACAAACTTTTTAAAATAGAACTTTAAGGAAGAAATGATTTGAAAGAGAGAGAGAGAAAGGAACCTTGGTGGGTTGAAATATGTTAAGGACTGTGATATTTCTATTGAAGTGGACTGAATGTTGATTTTGAGATCTACTAACTGTGTTGATTGGATTGACCTAGTTCTATAATTAATTATTTACTAAAGCCTATTAAGATGAGTATATCAACCTGGTCAACCTATTTTGTTATTTGGAAGATGAATGTGATACTAGGTTGACATGTTCAACCTAATTTTTTTATTCTAGAGATGAATAAGAGGCTAAGTTGACCTGTTTGACATAGTTTGCTATCTAGAAGTGAATAAGAGTATTGTGTCAACCTATTTGATCCAAAAACCTATATCTGATGAAGAATTTCATAGAAGGAATAGATTCATTTTAATGTGACTATGTGTTAAACCTATCCATATAAGTTAGAAACTATACTAGCCTTGTCGACATAGTATTACAAATAAAGAAAAATAATAAAATGAAAGAAATGAAAAGTGTGAAAGAAAATTTGCATGGGTTAGATTGAAGTTGGGTTCACTATAATGTATACAATTATTAATGCATCAAATCTACAAATCAATCCTAGTTTGGATAAGATAGATCTTACTTACACTTTCGATTAGGGATACATTAGATAATCAAGAACATGACTAATATGGATCTGCTAGACCCAATTATGGGATATATTATCATAATAATATCACTATAGATGGTTTTAAATCCTCTAATCAAGAAAAAATATGCAATAACAATAACTAAGTCCTATATTTTTATATTCACTATAATAATAACAATTAAAACAAAGAAATCTAATCTAGTTCTCACCAAAGCTTGTGACACAAAGTGGGGGTAATAAATAATAAAATTAATCATGCATAGAAGACATATACTCACATCAATGTATAAAAAATCCTAATGCATGGAAGAGAAGTAAAAATTCATATCTATCTACTCTTATATAGGAGGAACAAAGTTAGGAATACTTACCTTTGAAGACAAACCTATTGATCCTTAATGTCTCCCTTGGCCAAGGTGATTTACAATAGGTTGTTTTGATATGTAAGGATGATAAGGATAATTCAGCTCTAGGCTAAAAAACCTATCAATGCATCCAAAAGGCTTCTGCAAAAGATAAGATTCATATTTCCAAAGAAAGTATAAAACCCTAAGCTTGATCCTCAAGTAGAATGGTGGATAAGTAGATGTGAAATATCTCTAACTTATTTTTTTCTCTCTAAATAATGGTGAAATTATTATGTATATATAAGTGGATTTAACCCTAATCCCTTTTAAAAGTTTTGGTCAATAGGGTTGACCCAGTCGACCTAGTATCATTATTGAAAAAAACTCATTATGTCATAGGCTAGGCCAGCCAAGAGCTGATTTAAACCCTAATTGTGTTTTACCAGTAAGAGTACAAGGTCAACATAATTGACCTAGTCATGTAAACTATCAAAAAGGGTTTTAGGTTAGGAAAAGGGGTAGTGAAGGTGGGATAGAGGAGTGTGAAATAGAGAAGAAAGAGATTAGGGGAATGGTTTCTAGGAGATAAGTGTGTAGCTAATACGTGGAAAAAGAGACAAAAATCTTGTAAAGCACCAATGGTCTACCCACCCCTTTCTAGATGTACCCTTAAGGCATGCACTTAGAGAGATTGAGACTTGATGGGTTTCTAAAGGATAGAGAGTGTTAGTAATTGATAAAATTTTTAAAATATTATGTGTATACAATATGTTCCTAATAATAATCACATATTTTGGTGTGGTTTTGAATTTTGAATATTTGCCTTTACCTTTTGATCATTTCCTTTGTTTTAATGATTTAGATTTTTAAATTTTATGGTATTTTTAATTCCTAATCTATACTTATTTTAAAAGACAAACATGGGTGATAAAAATTTCTATCATTAGAAAACCTACACTTGGTGATTAGGAAAAATAAATTTAGAGAGCATGGTGTCTAAGAATCCTACACTTACATGCTAGAGAAGAGTGTTATCTTAAAATTGATCTTGGTGTTCCCATAGTGAAATGAAAAATTGGAAAATATGAAAATGAACATGAAATAATTGAACTATCTTAGATCACATGAAATGTGTGATATTAACATGATATAGTGATAGGTAACTATGAATCATCATCATAAGGAGCAGGATATGTGATTGGAGATATGAGAATATATTGTTAGAGTTTCTACAATAGAAGAATATAACTAAATTTTAAGAGTATGAAGAGACAACTCTCAACCAATGATTTATTTTTTAGGGAAGACACCTCGCTAAGATTTTAAACAAAATCAATTTATAAAATGAAGAATTGTGAGGAAGGCCCAATCTTATCCAAGGTCTTATAACACAACACAAGAGGTAAACCAAATAGGTGTAATAATAAAGGGTGTTTATAATTAATAAGGATATTTTTTTGAGGAATGATTGGTTTTATTTAAGGTCGTACACTAAAACTCACAAAATAAAAACCAAAGAGGTGTAAAAGATAATGATGGTTTTAAGGCAAGAAACCAAAAACTTGAAAGAGACTTGAAGTTTAATTGAAAAAATGAAAAAGAAATAGAAAACTAGTCATGTGGATGGTCAGGTCATATCCATAATATTATGATTTAAAATGATGAAGTAAAGGGTATATGTAAGGTAGTGTAGATAGACAAAAGGACTATTGATATTAGCTAAGGTTACTGATATTAATGTAATGTTGGACCTTAGGAAGAATAAGATTTGAAATACAATCAAGAAGTGTTATCACCATAATATATATAAATATGTGAAAAACATGTAAGATGAAAATAGTATTGGAAATGACAATATTAATTTAAGAGTTTTTTAATAAATTGAGTATTAGTGAATTCTTTTAAAAGATGTCCTTCATTAGTTTGTAAATGGTAGGTGCCAAGACCAAGAAAGTATTTAACTAAGGAATGAAGCCACGATTTTTGGGCATACTTACCATCTTTTTCATGGGTATAATATTTTTTATTTGATTGGTAAAATACATGTTAAAGGGGGTCATACCTAATACAAAAGAAAACTGAAAGATATGTAGGAAAAACCATAACAATTGAGAGAGATAAAAGGTTTAACCCAATAGATTATCCAAACCACCACAATACATCAACCAATAGTTAGCCAAAAAAAACAAAAAGGAGACTAAAGAAGTGAGAGAAATAGAGTTAGTTTGATTCAGAATAAGTGACTAGTTGTTTGGTCATTACATTGGATTTTTCTTGCATTTGCCTCTGGTATAGCTTCTGATGAACTTCTCCTCTTCCTTGTCTAGTTTCTTCCTTTTGGAATCCAAGAGAAGGGATCCTCTTTTATCTTCCTTAGAAACTTGGAGGTCCTCTTCCTCTTTGTCCATTTATGTAGGCTCATCTCTAGGGTTGTGGGTCTCAGGGATCTACCCATCATTAAACACAAATTTATTAGCATAGATAAAATTACTAAGCCTCTCAAATTCCTTTGAAATTTCTCTGTAAAGAAGATTCTAGATTGTGATTTTAGTGTGAAGTTTCTAGAGGAAATTCTCAACACCCTTATTGACATCAACCCCCAAGATGACTTTACCTTTGGAGTTGTAGGAAGGGCTTCCCAAAGAAATTTTGTGTATTTTATGGGTACAAGCACTTGAATCCCCAAATTTTATTCCCCTAATTTTCCTCTTTGAGTTTAGGTTGAGAGACATTAACTCATTCCTCCACTAACTCCTCATTGTTGATATCGATGGCATAAAAAATGATCTTAGACCAGACTAGTTCCCCTCATTTGATTAGAATAAAAATGAGGCCCTAGTGAATTAAATCTGTAAATAGATTCTTCTTGAAATTTAAAACATATACTTCTAACAATTATATTAGAAAAAATGGGATACTAATTAAATAACCCTTGAAATGATTCAAGAGTAGGAAATGATGCAAATAGAGAAAAGTATGTTTACCTTCCTATGTTATATATCACATGATTTGGAGAAAAACCTCCAAACCTTTCCTTGGTAGGTCAACGTGCATAAAACCTTCCTTGGATGAGGGTTTAGGCCTATATTTTTCCTTTCCTTTTTTGAAAAAAAATTGCATGAGTTCCTCTTTATGGTGCTTGTATTTAAATTCCTTAACTTCATGGCATTCCATATTGGTGGTCTCTTCTATTAGATCCTTTTTTATCTAAATCTTTAAACCATGCATTATCACCTCATCATTGTTACATCCTTAAGAAAAAAATATATGGAGTGAGGTATCATGCCCTACCAGGCATTCTAAAAAATGGGCCAGTCCCCCTATGACCATTTTTTTCCAAACATGATCATTCTTTTTTATATCAAAATGGGAAATTGACTCAAAGTGGTCTCTATCCCCTCCCATTTTCTTTTTCAATTAAGTGTTCCCTTTGTAAATGGCCTGAGTAGTGCCTTATGGAAATGGAAGATACTAATAAAAAGAGATAGAATTAGACAAAACATGGTTTGAGAGCATGATGGTTGTTACCCATATAAATCCCTATAAATTAGAGATTTGCACATATAAAAATCCTTTCTCTCAACCCATGATCTAATCATCATGAGATTAAACATCATTCCTTTATGTGGTGTGTCTTTTTTCATTCTCAAAAATTTAGATGATGTCATCTATAAATTCTCCAATGTGTCAGGTGACATAATCACTACTAAGGACCTTGATGTTCACTAAGTAGTCAGCTCCTTTTTTGCCTTTTCTATAGACATGATCAATGATAACTCCTTTGAAATGGTTTAGTAACAATTTTGCATCACTAATGATTTTGGATATGTTCTAGGAAGGAGGGGAGAGTCCTTTGAGATAGTTGGTGATGTTCATTGAATCCCCTTCTATGTGTATAAATTGAAACCCTAGATTAACCTCCTTCTTAATACCCCACAAAGCCACATAAGCTTCAAAAATGTGATTAGTTTTGATCCCAAGTCACCCTACATAAGCAAATTTAATGTTCCTTAAAGAATCCTTGTTTAAATTGCCTACTCGAACTAGGCCAAGATTCCCCTTTTTAGCCCCATCAAAGTTCAATTTGACCCACTGGGGAATAGGGTAAGATCACTTAACAAGGGATCTATCCACACCTTTAGCTGGGGCTTTTCCTAAAATGACTAGATTAAGTTGATTCATGATACTGGAAATGAGTGGAGAGCTTGGTTGGTCAAATGAAGAGGTTGAGATTGACCAATTTTCTTCCATTAAAGCATTAAATCTTCTGAAATTTGAATCAATATGAAGTTGTTGGCTATCAAAGATACAATAAATCTTGGATTTCTAGATTCCCCATAAAATGTGAGTTAGGGCCAAATTCCACTAGCAAGTTACCAGAGGTTTCTTCCAAGGGGGTTTCCATTGGGTGATTAAGTCTAGGGTATATCCTTAAAAAACACATGAAATTTTGGAATCATTAAAGAATCACTAAAATATAGCTGACACAAAAGGATTGAATAGGAAAAAATGTTCCACAAACTCTACATCATATTTGTAGAGTGAGCATCTATTGGGGATGGTTAGTCCTCTTTTAATCATATTGTCCACTACTAAGATCTTATTATATGAAACCAAACAATAGAAAAGACTGATTTTGGTTATGAGGTTATTAATCTAAAGATATTTCTAGTTTAAATATTCCTCCTCTAAGTTCAAAAAGGATAAGAATCCAATTTTCACTAAGTAAATCCCACTAGGATCATGTTTCCAAATAAGTTTGTCTTCCCTAGGGAAACAACTGATATGAATATGTTGAATGGAATCATTTGGATAGTAGAGAAAGCAAGATTTTTTCTAGTCTAAACTAGTTTTAGCTAGGGTTTTCTAGCATTTTTACCCATTTCTAGTTTCCCAATAGTCCATAACCTTGAGGCCATAATTATTTTTCAAAAAGTCTATCAAATATGGGTCTTGAAAAGTGGATTCTAGAGGAGTCAAGATCCATGGGTAACTCCAAAATTCAACCAAATTGCCTCTATTAACATTCCATTTGAGGAATTTTTTAGAAGATCCTTGCCCACCTATAGAGCTTTCTAGAAACCAAAATCATTATCAGGGCCAATTTTTGATAAAAATTAAAAACCTTCCCCTGAGAGAAGATATTTTGCCCTAATGATTTTGGTCCACTAGTTATCTTAATATAATATAATATTTTTTTATTTTATAGGTTAAAATGGGTTAAAGGGACCCAAACCCTATACAAAAGAGATCCAAATGAGAAATGAGTGACAAAAAATGAGAAACCAAATGGGATAAGAGTAAACACCCTAATAACTAGCCTAACTTTCGTTAAACATTATCCAAAAACTAGTCAAGAGCACAAAAAAGATCCAACCCAAATAAATGGGAATAACTAGAGTTATTTTGACTCAAATTAGGTGATCATCTATTTGGCCATTGTATTATCTTATGACATTTTACTCTAGTGTAGCTACTGATAAATCAGTCCTCCACTTTTTCTAGCTTCTTCCTTTTGAGGTCCACACAAGGGGAATCCTTAATGATATCCTCAAAAATCTAAATGTCCTCCTCCCCAATGTCCTTCTGGAAAGAGTCTTCATTAGAGTTTTGGGTCCTAGGGGTCTTACCATCATGCATAACAAACTTGTTAAAACCAAAAAAATTACTTAACCTCTCAAATTTATCTAAAATGTCACCATAGAGGAGATTTTGGATCATGATTTTCATATGGATTTTTATAAGGGAGTCTTCAACACCCTTTTTATCATCAGCCCTAAGGGAAATTTTGCCTTTAGAGGTGAAATAAGGACTTATAAGATCAAATTTATCATTCTAAACTTGGGTGCTAGAATTCCCTAGCTATTTCCCTTGATACTCCTCTTCAAAAGCTGAGGAATGAGTGCCCTCCACCTCTAACTCCTTATTGATTTTGATATCAATAGCCTTAGAAGTGTTCTTGGACCAAACTAGTTACCCCCTTTTAATCAATAAAAAAATGAGGCCCTGATGGATAAGATCTATAGTAAGGTTCTTGAAATTTAAAACCAAAACTTCTAGAGATTGAATATAAAAAGGGGATACTGATGAGATGACCCTTGAAGTGGTTCAAAATTAGGAAGTGATGTGAATAGAGAATGGTGTGTTTACCTTCCAATGTTATGTACCATATTATTTGGAGACATACCTCCAACCATTTCCTTGGAAAATCTACATGCATGTTTCCTTTTTTGGATAGAGGTTTTGGCCTATATTTCTCATTCTCTTTCTTGAATAAAATCTGCATGAGCTCCTCCTTGTGATGCTTATCTTTAAATTCCTTCACTTCATGGCATTCCATTCCAGTTATCTCCCCAATCAACTCCTCAATTATTTAAATTTTTAGCCCATGCATTCTCACCTCAGGATCATTCCAACCATAATAAAAATCCCTTAAAAGTGATGTGTCGTGTCCCACTAGCCTTTCCATGAATGGGGAAAGTCCCCCTTTAACCAATTTCTACCAGACATGATCATTTTTATTTATGTCAAAAATAAATTGGTTTAAAGTGATCTCTATTACCACCCATTTTCACTTTAGTTTTTTTGTAGTTTTTATAGGTTTTTTAGGAAGCTCCAAATGGTATTAAAAAATAGACACACATAGAACAATGATTAGTCACAAGATGGATGAGAGGGAATGATGACTAGCCCTCATGCCACACCTTAGAATACAAGGCTTTGCATGTGTGGAAACTTATTTTCATAACCTACAATCTAGTCTTAAAATAATTTATCATCATGACTTTAAATGGTAAGTCTTTTTCATTCTCAATAATTTGGATGACATCATTTGGAAATTTGCCATCATGCTAAGTGATGTAATCACTTCTACAGACCCCTATATTTGCAAGGCAATCAACACCCCTATATCCTTTTCTATAAACATGATCAATAACCACACCTTTGAAATGGTTAAGAAGGGATTTAACATCATTGATGATTCCTAAAATTTTCTAAGAAGATGGGGATAAGCCCTTAAGGAAATTAATGATATCATTTAGTCCCCTTTTATACAAAAATATTGAGAACCTAGTTTAACCACCTCTTCAATGCCACATAGGGTTACCAAAGCTTCTACAACATTGTTGGTTTGAATACCAAGAGGCCCTACATAAGCCATTTTGATATTTCTTAAAGAATCCATGATCAAACCCCCCACCTTGATTGAGCTAGGATTCCCCTTTGTTGGCCCATCAAAATTTAATTTGACCCATTAAGGAATGGGGGGAGACCATTTGAATAGGGATATATCCACCCCTTTAGCTTGGGATGACCAAATTAATATTTTTCAAAGTTAAAGAGGAAAGAAGGGATCTGGGCTGGTCAAATATGTGAGCATAGATTGACTAGTTTTAATGAATGAAGGCTTTGATCCTTTTGAATGTAGACTCAAGATGAGGTTGAAGGCCCTAAAATATGTAAGAATTCCTAGATTTCTAAAATCCCCAATAGATATGGGGTATTTACAAATTCCACCAGTGAGTTAATGAAGGTTCCTACCAAGGGGGTTTCCATTAGGTTATTAAGTCTATAAAATATCCTGAGAAAAACTATGAAGTGTTAGATTCACTAAAGAATCACTGAAAGATAGTCAACCCAAATGGGTAAAAAAGGAAAATATGTTCCACTATTTTTGTTGCCTATTTACAAAGAGAGCATCTATTGGGGATGGTTAATCCTCTTTCAATTAGATTTTCCACTATTAAGATCTTATTTTGAGTAGCCAAATAGAAGAAAACATTGATTTTATGGATGAGGTTTTTTATCCAAAGAGATTTATAATTGAAATCCTCCTCATCTAGATTCCACAAGAAAAAAATATTGATTTCATCAAGTAAATCCTATTGGAATTATGTTTCCAGACAAGTTTGTCTTCTCTAGGTGCTTAATTGATATGAATGTGTTGGATGGATTCATTCAGAGTTTGGAGTAGAAGGGTTTGGTGCTGATAATATCTAGGTTTGGCCAAATTTTTCTAACACTTTTTCCCATTTCTAATTTCCCAATAATCCATTACTTTAAGCCCATAGTTATTTTTGAAAAAAGCTATCAATTCAAGATCTTAGATAGTGGATTCTAATGGGATTGAGATCCATGAATCACTTTATAAATTCACCCTATTACCTCTTCCAACATTCCATTTTAGTCCATTTTTAAGGAGATTCTTACCCATCTACAAGGCTTTCTAGAATGTGGAACCGTTAATAGCTCCTGGGTTCGCTAAAAAATGGAAACCTTCATCTGAGGTGACACATTTGTCCCTAATGATTTTGATTCAATGGTTTTCCTCTATAAGAACTCTCCAACCTTGTTTTTACAAGAGGGCTTGGTTCATGGTTAAAACCCTTCTTAGTCCCAGACCACTTGAGGAAATTAGATGACAGACATTGTCCCAAGAAATGAGTGGAAATCTAAATTTGTCCTCTGAACCTCTCCAAAAAATAATTTTTTGGGTACTCTCCACCTTGTTAATAATGGATTTATAAATGGTGAGAATGGAAATGCAATAAACTAGTATTCTTTGAAGTAAATTATTTAGGAGTTAGACTTTACTAGCTTGAGTTAGGAGATTCCCTTTCCAACTGGCCAACTTCTTCTAAATCCTATCGATGAGAGGCATCCAAAAAGAAGATTTAAATGATACAATAAATAGGGGAATGCCAAGATAAATATATGGTAAATTTGAAATGTTTCAACCTATAATCTTAGTGACTTTATAATAGAGATCCACTAGAGTGTTGATGAAGAAAATACAGCTCTTATTGAAATTCACACTTTGAACAGACACCCCTTCGTACATCTCAAGAATCTTCTTGAAACATATAGATTTAAAGACTAAGGATTATCCCATTAATATAATGTAATTTAAGGACTAAATCACCAATATTTAAGGTAAAAAATTTGACCTTTTATTATGTTTTGGTGAATCGACTTTATATTATAAGTTATGTTGCAAATCACTCATACGATGCTCATCAAGGGGATATAAAGCATGAATACCGACCTCATGAATTTTTTCATCAGGGATAATTATGTGAAGATATATATGTAAGGATGGTAGATCAGATTATAATGGTAAGATATATTTAGATCCATATACTAAGTAAAAATGTGTTACCCTAGTAGTTGTACAAATGCTAATGCAGTAAGCCCAAAGTGTAGGTTAAAGTTTGAGATCCCAATTATAATGAGAATGATGAATTTGATTTTACAATATTTTTTTAAGAATTTTTTTATTGGCCCATACTTGGAAATTTCATTTAGAATGATAAGGTTGTGGAAAATTTGGTGCATGATTTTAAATTTAGCACATAATTATTTCATATATTTAAAAAAACAATTCCTACCATTGTCAAAAATAAAGATTGGAGAATTCCAATGTGACAAATGATTTTATAAATATGAATTTGGATATAGTGATACCCATGAAAATAACAAAGGGCATAAATTAAACTGACTTAGTGAAGTACTTAATGGCTATGATGATGAAGATGTGGCTGTTTAGAGAGTGAAGTAATTTACCAATGAAATCTAATCCCCACATGTAAAAAATATAAGGAGATTCTAATGTTTTAATATTGGTGAGAGGAGAGTGAATAATATCATCATGAATTTGGTAGGTATTATAATTTTTAGCGAATGTGATAGCATATTTTTCAAGTATGGGCCAAAATTATCCCATGTGTAGGCATTTTTAGGTTATAGCATGTCTGTTATAATAACCACCAAATACTCCCCCATGTGGTTTTTAGATAAGAGAAGGAATTTCATATCAAGTGACACAATAGAGAAAAGTACTTTCAACATTACAATAATACAAGATAACAAATTGTAGGACAATTTCGTAAGCTTATTTATGAGTTTTGTTTATTTCATGAGAGTTGGTGTTAGGAGGCTAAGTATGGTGCTCGATTAATTGAATGATATTTTTATACCATGTGCTCTATCTAATAGTGATATTATTGATATGACATATAAAATAATATATTATGCCTATTTTTATCACCCTTTTCTTTTTCTAAAAATATGACATATTTTATTTTGCCATATTAATGACACTAGTCATAAAGTCTAAAATTTTTAGTGGGGGATAACTCATTTGTATATATTTAAATATTAATTTATGTGTATGTAAATGAGGAATATTTATAATTTAAATGGTATTTATTTCTAATTACATTAATTAAGTGACTACATAACATAAGTTAGTGCATTAAAATATTGCATTCCGGTTCAATATTAGATAACCTCTCTTCAATTTTTATTGTGTAGTTTGACATGTTATTTTTTAGAAATGATTATTATGGAAAGTTCAACAATTGTGAAGATTTGATTTTTAAAATTATCTAAAAATATCAACTAATTTCTTAATTTTTCTATTTTTAGTAGTATTTATGATCATTGAGGTGTTTTTAGTTGTTGTCATTCTACTATTCCAACCAGAAATTTGTATTTGCATTTATCATAGTTCTAAATATGATTGATTATGCTTGATATTGACTTAGAAAATGAAGGTAATAATAAGGTGAGTTAAAGTGTTTACTTCATCTTCATTAATTTAATTACACTTATTTATTTCAAAGAAATATCAATTAACATATTGAAAAATAGATTCAGATTGTAAAGTAACTCATATTTATGTACATGATCATTGCTAAAATTTTAAAATAGAATCAATCATGACACATCTATTTGTCTTCAACAGCCATAACACATAACTTTTAGGTTTATTTTATAGTCATATTGTTATCATGTACTATTTACCTTGGAAAATATTTGAAATCTTTAAGGACTTAATATAATGAATTAGGTCATGTAACATTGCATGAATTTGATTTGATAGAATTTCAATGGTCTCTTTAGGATGTAGTAGGAATGCAAGATGGTAGGAATAGTTTTGAACCATGTGGTAATGTGGAAAGTTTATTAATTTTGTTTACCATCTTATTTTTTTGGTTTAGTTTGAAGTAACCCATGGGGAATTCAATTCATAGTGGTTAGTGGATCCATCATGTCACTCTTACGTATTGGAATTAATGTCACAAAGCTCAAAGTTGAATTTTTATAGGTCTCAAGCAATTGGTGGTAAAGGAAATTAATGCATGATGTACCTACTTTAGTCAAGGATATTAGCCTTACATTTAGTAGGATAGTTAAATAGGTTTCTAAGTAGATATGTCAATTGATAATCTGGCATATCTTGTTCAAAATTAGTGATAGACACCACATACCAATCATGTTTTGACACATTTTTATAAACAATTAGTAAGTGGTTATGGAGTATAAAAATGTTGATTTTCATTTACCACATAGTTATTTTTTCAAGCTCAATCATAGAAGTGAAGCTCTGTTGGGATAAATATAGAATAATACGAGGATAGAAAGGAGATAGATAAAGTAAACAACATTAGATTTTTAAATCCTTTGGTGTATAAGGTATGAATTTTGACGTAGAAGATTGCACCCTTGGTAGGAGGCCAAGCTCCTACCTTCTTCATGCAACTATGGAAACTCCCCTTTCGCCTGTGGGACCAGCAAAGCTAGAGGGGAGAGTCTCTAGATAAGGGCTAGCTCCCTTTGATGCATCATAATTGTTCTAGCAAGTGCTAACACACATATATGTATAGATATATACTAGGGGGATGAAAAGGGAGAAAGATGCAGGAAAACAAACTACTCTAAAGAGGTGATGCACCAAAATAAGTCGACCTTCTCACATCCACACTTTAAATCAAACATACACATACATACACTTTAGACTTGGCAGAAGGACCAAACTGCAATAACTTGACATGGAGGCTTTAATGAAAATATAGAAAAGAGAGATTCACCAAAGGTGCTGTGAAATACACATTGTAAGGTAATTTCTTCTATTTCTTCACTCCCAAATAGAACTCTCTTTAACAGATATAGAAATGTCACCTTGTAGACAACATATATGTTGGTGTTGAATCTGTGAAAGCATCAAGAAACAATGACTAAACACAAACTAACACTCAAAACATACACAGAAATATCTATCTAAGATAGAGGTAAAAAATGTGTTTATTGATTCAGGTGAAATTTTTCTAGGGCTACACCTTACAAATGTGGAAGATCATTTCTCAAATGAAAGTCTTCAATATATAGGAGAAGAAAGGAGGGCTTTTTGGCACCCCTTTTTACAAGTGGCCTATTTGCATCCCCTCATTGGGAAGAACAGGTTGCCTAAAAAGTAAATGCTATGTCAACCCTGGCTTTGACTTTAGGAAATTTTTTGACATGGCCATGCTATTTCCTCATTAACTGAGGCTACTTATTGAAGGCACCTACATAGCTTGTCTACTCATAAATATGAAATGAAGAAAAAAAGGTCACACGGTTGGCCGTTCACGTCCTCTAATTGTAATTTTTAGCCACTATTTAACCTGTTGGAGTAACTTCTTAAATTGATGCTTCCCTTCACCAATTAGACAACTTGTTTGTTCCATGCTTGGCACTTTGTCTTTTCCCTATTTTGTCTCTTCTCACTCTTTTGGCCCTTGGGGGTGATCTTCTAGCAGGTCGCTACATTTTTGGGCTTCCTTTCATGGTTAGCACTCCTTTGGTTTGAAAGCAAATGGCTATTTCATTGTGTTAATTTTGACATTCATGCCACTGTCATCACTTTGAAAACCAATGACTAATTTGCTTCCTTAAAGTTGACAGCTTCTAGGACGTCATCGCTTTGGCAATTTGTCATCAGGTCCCTCACTGGCTTCTCTATGGATTTTGTCTTACTCGGCCCTCTCTGTGGGTCTTTTTGCTTGAAGTCCCTTCTTAACACCTTCTTGAAGGGAAGGTGCCCCTTCAGCCCTTGAAAGTACCCCTTTATTTTGGCTGAGAGTCCCCTGTAAGGGCACCTGCCCTTCAGGGTCCTTCGATGGGTCATTATGCTCCTCTAGGTTGCTTCTTGGGTTATCATGGAATTTTGTCCAAGGAAATTTTCCCATGAACTTTTGTCCATGGAAATTTCTCGTAGACATTTTATCTACGGATGTTTGCCCCAGCCTTTGCTTCAAACTACGGCCTGAATTCCTTCAGACAAAAAGTCTGAATAAATTCAGGACTTTTCCTTTGAAAAATTCTAAAAGTTAGAACATCCCTTTGAAGTGTTCCATTGAAGTGTTCCATGCCCTTCAAAAGGGCTTCTAGACTTGAGCTGCCCCTTTACCTTTTGGGCATACCCTTGAACCAAGCCGTTGAACCAAAATGGTTTAACGGTTTAAGCGGTTCAATCATTGCACACCAATGCCAAGTGAACCAAAGCTGATGAACTTGAAGCCACTAAACCATCCAGTTGAACCAAATTATTGAACCAATCGCTTTGAACCAAGCTCATTGAACCAAGACATTAAACTGAAATTGGTTCAACGGTTCAATGGTTCAATGCTATTGAATTGAGATGTTTGGACTGAGCGATGAAATTTTGTTAAACTAAAGGTCGCTGAACTACTTAAACTATGCTAATTGAAAACTGTATTGAACTTAGCTGATTAAACCAAATTTGAAGAACTTGAAGCTTAAACCAAGCACTTGTTGGGAAAAAAATTGGTTAACAAATTGGCGACTCCCAGGGGAAGCATGCCTATTATGCTTAGAGAGCAATTGCCTTGTAGTCCATTGGGCCCAGAGTCAGATGGTAACTTAAAAGCCAATAATAGCTCTGATAAATCTTAGAACAAAAAATGTAGATTTACCTCCAAGTAAATGAAAACACACACAAGGCTAAGAAAACTACAACTTGTGCAACAACACTTAGGGAAAGTAGGAAAGAAAAAAAGGGAAAATATATACAGATGAAAGGAGACTCAGTGGCAGTGCTTCAAATGTATCCCAATAACTAGGATATGTAGTTCATCACCATCCAACCTAGAGTTTTGGAATGCATTATGCTACTTGCACTGAGTGATTATGTATGGGCCACTCCATAGGGCGTCAAATTTTGCATGCTTCCCAGGCTTAGCTCGGTCTTCATCCCATTTCAAGACAATGTCTCCTTCAAATAAGTCTTTTGATGAAGATTGCTTGTCAAAGTGTCCCTTTGTTTTTTGTTGGTAGCTGGTCATAGAAGCCATAGCCCAGTTCCTTATCTCTTGGAGCTCCATCAGCTCACATAGCCTGACCTCCATGCTACTTCATTCTTCTAATTGCAACTAGCGAGCGAGGTCCAATGCTGGTAATTCAAGTGAGATGAGAAGCCTAGCTTCCCTTCCATACATGAGCGTATATGGATAAATTTTGATTGCTCTCTTTGGGGTGATTTGATTGGCCCACAGAGCTATTTTCAGCTTGGCATGCCAAGTCCTCAAATTTTCTTCCATGGTCCTCTTTATGATCTTGATCAAATTTTTGTTGGTGGACTCAGCCAACCCATTCCCCTATGGGTAATAATTAGATGAAGTGCTGAGATATATACCATACCTCAGTGCCCATTCACTTGTTTTGGTTCCCAAAAAAGTAAAGGCGTTATCAGAGATTATGGTGGTTGGGACCCCAAATCTTGTCACCAGGTCCTCATAAAATTCCAAGACCACACTTTCATTTGCCTCCTTCAAAGAGATAGCTTCTACCCACCTTGTGAAATAGTCCATGGTGGTCAGGACCCACTTGTGTCCAGCACTGGAGGGAGGATTAATCATCCCTATGAAGTCTAGGCCCCACTACATGAATCGTTGTTCCACCTGAATAGGCTATAGAGGCATGGAAACCAACCATTGTTTCCCATCAAAAAGTGCACACTTCTGGCACTTTCTTACCTAGGCATGGGTGTCCTTGAAAAGTGTAGGCCAAAAATAGCTAGCTCTCATTATCCTTGTTGTAGTAGCTCAAGGAGCAAAATGACCGCTTGTTGGTCCATCATGGAACTCAGACAGTACTTTATCAGCCTGGTTTGGATCAATGCATCTTAGAAGAACCCTAGAGAGATCCTTTCTAAATAATACTCCATCAACCAAAACATAAGGGAGAGACTGGAGCATGAAGTACCTTCTTCTAGTCTTATCAAGACTCTACAGGCACTCACCAGTGAGAAGGAAACACCTCAGGTCTGATGTCTAGTCTTTTATGATAGCTGGTTCTTCTATTGTAGCTACATCATGAATTAGTAAGTTGTCTTCCCCTTTCTACTTGAAGTCTATAGCAAGGTGTTCACATAGGCCTCTACCCCTCACCAGCTTGGTGATCTTGATGTCTATGTCATACTCCATCACCTTGGTGATCCACCCTGCTCTCTTCTCATTTAGGTCTCGATTGGTCAAGAAATCATTGATGCCAGGATGTGGAACCATGAGGTGAATCCTACTGTTAGACAACATATGCCTAAACTTATTTAGGCTCTGCACTATTGCCAGGTTTTGCTTCTCTACATACATGTATCTAACTTCAAAATCCTCTAGCCCTTAGCTAAAAAAAGCAAGTGGTTGTTTGAGGTCATCACCATTTGCTTGGGCAAGCATGGTGGAGATCACCTCTTCATTGCTAAAAGTGTAGAGGTTGAAGTCTTTGTTGAATTTGGGGCTGATCAAAGTAAGAGCCTGAGTTAAGGCTTGCTTGATGGCTTTAAAGCTGTCTTTCCTTTGTGTTGTCCACTTGAACTCCTCACCCTTCCTCAGCATAGAGGTCAGTGGCTTGACTATCTCTATGAAATTTGGAATGAATCTCCAAATAAAGTTTTTCCTGCCAAATAAACTCTACAGGCCTTTCTTGTGCTTAGGTAGGGACATCTCCAAGATAGAACGAACTCTCTCATGGTCAGTAGATAAGCCCTCCTTAGACATGATGTGGTTAAGGATTTTCCCCTCATGAACAACAAACACACATTTTTTTGGATTAAGAGAGATGCCAAATTCCCTACACCTTTCAAAAATCTGCCTGAGGTGTTGCATGTGTTGGTTCGCTTCCTTGGAGAACACCATCACATCCTCGAGGTATACCAGCACATTGTTGTTTATCAAGCCTCCAAAAGCCATGTCCATGGCTCACTGAAAGGTAGCACTAGCATTAGCCAACCTGAATGGCATCTTTTTGTAGGTGAATGTTCCCCATTTAGTAGTGAAGGTTTTTTTGTGCTGGTCACAGCCTTCCACTAGAATCTAATTATACCCTGAATATCCATCCAGGAGGGAGAAACACTCGCTACCTATTACCTTTTGAAGGATCTGATCTATGTTCAAGAGGGGATAATGATCTTTTAAAGAGACTTTATTAAGGTCCCTGAAATTGACACATAGCCTGATCTCCCCATTCTTCTTTCTAACAGGAACAAGATTGGCCAGCCAAGAGGAATGTTTGATTGGAAATATAATCTTGGACTCAATCAATTTGGCCAATTCCCTCTACATGAGAGGCTCAATTTTTAGGTTGACAGGTCTCTACTTCTATGTGACTAGCCTAGCACCTTCTTTTAATTCGATGGTGTGTTGGGCGAGTCTTAGGTCGAAGCCCTTCAAATCACTATAATCCCACACAAAAACATCAGCAAACTCTTGACACAAAAAAATGAAAGCCTGCCTTTCTTGAACCGTGTAGACTTTTCCAAGTGCAAGCAGCTTGTCCTTGATGATCTTAACCCTTTCATAATTATCCTCCTTAGTTGTGATGCATGCCTTGTCATTTCTTAATTGGTCATCTCCATTGAAGATTCTCTCAAGAGTGACCAGACCTTTAGGGAGATTATTTTTCTTCAATTGAACAATCTAGTTTCCATATTGTTGTTACAACTTTGCCTGGTTATGTGTTGCGAACTCAGTTTCCTCTTATAGGAAGAAAGTTATTTGCTGGTCATTTTTGAAAACCTGCCAGTTTGCAATGTTGTCAGGGATGGAGGGCTGAACTGCCACCTTCAAGTAGCGTGAACCATAGTCTCGACTTATCTCTTTGGAAACATCAAACTAAGGACCAATTACTACTAGCCTATCCACTTGTTTGTTCTGCTCTCTTGGAATGGAGGTGATATTGAAAGTGAGAAAATATTCCACCAAGTCCTAGACCCTATGCTTGTATGACTTCAACAAGGAATTCTTGGTCAGATTTAGGCCTCTCACCTAATTTACAATCAGCTCACTAACTCCCAAAACTTACAACTCCTTGATCCCTCTTTTCCTTGCCCATTTCAGACCATGGATAAGGGAATCGTATTCTAAAACATTGCTTATGAAAGCAAATTGGAAATGGAAAGATAATAAATATCTCTCCTTTGAAGGAGAGACTAGCATCGCTCCACCACCAGCTCCTAACCTACTTTTGGAACCATCAAAGTATAGTTGCCATAGGCCTAGGTCCTCTTGGCTTTCCTTCATTATATTTGGTATGAAGGCACCCTCTTTGTGTATGCAGTAGACTCCAAGGCCTACCTCCTCTATGAACTTGTAAGGATCATGCTCTAAGTTATCATTTCCCCACTCGTCCAAGAGTAGGTCTACAACTCCTTCAAGAGTAGAGGATGGAGATTGGTCTATTTGGGACTCTTCTGGGTCGATAATGGTCTAATTGACATTTGCTACCTTAGGTGAATATGTTTCTAGATGGTCTTTGTAGAGTGGTTTGGATTTGATCTTACCTTGGTCCCATACTTGGTCCTAAAAACTAGATAGGACCAACTCCCTACTAGATAACCACCTATCTTTGACGTGAAGTCCCCAGACAAGCAAATTGCAAAATAAGGAGGAACATCTGCTATCACTATATCATGGGGAATTGAGAAGGTTAGGCAAGCATGCAATTTCAAGCTTAAACCCTTCAAAATCCCAACTATTTTTGTAGGTGTCTCATCTAGCTGTAGGACTCCCTTATTCATCTCTTCATATTTTAGTCCCATCTTGTCAGCTATGCACTTGGGCATCACTGAGGTACTAGCCCCATTGTCAATGATGCAGTTGTGCACCAAGAAATCTCCTATGACTAAGGACACATAGAAAGGGGGAATTTTATCTTCCCTCTTTACCTCACTTAAAGTGGAAAGCTGTCTATTTGTCATTAAGACATTATCAGTGCTTGTTGGGACAGCTTGTCGATCTAGCTCATGCAATTCACTTTGCAGCATGTCTTTCTGTCTTAGTAGAGATAATGAATCCCATAAAGAGATGTTCATATGTAGCTTCTTCATCTGGTCCACTATATTGACTTGAGGACTACCTCCCCTCAAGTTTTCCTTGGGGCTAATTCCAACCTGAGCTGTAAGCTAAGGGGATGAAGGTGCAAATGATTGTCTAATGTTTGGGCCCCTTTGATTTGAGTGTGATGGAGATGGTGCAGCTATCGATTGGGTAGTCACCTGGGCTTCTCCCATTGCCCTCCTCTTGAATCTTGTGTTGGCTGCAACATAGTCAGCTTGATTATCTATAGCACCCACATAATTCACTAAATAAAATTCCCCTTCTAAATGATTCATGAGGGTAAAATTAGGCTAGGCTTAATTGCTACTCGTGCTGGGTTGCATTAAAGGCTCAAAGACCTAGGGTTGAGTGGTTACCTAATTGTTTGCATTCTGTAAATGACCCATCATCTCATTTGTATAAACAGCCTATTCTTGACCATATCCCATGGTCGAACAACTTGTTTATTCCTATACTAGATTGTTCTGAACAGGCACCATGACTTTAGATGATGAAGGGGGCCTGAGTTATAGTTTTGAAATGGTCTGGTCTGAGTGAACTGACCATGTCCTTGATTATAGTTTTGGAAAGGGGGTCTAGGGGCTTGACCATAATGCTGATATCCCTAATTTGGTCTATTTCTTTGAGCTTGTTACCTTTGGAGGGCAATAAGTTCATTTGACATGCTCTACAATAGACTCATAACTTCAAGAATCTCATTGGACAGAACATCAGCTAGTTTCTCTATGCTAGGTAGGGGAGCTAATGTGGGAGTAATGGCTTGAATTGGAGGTGACATTTCTGGAAAAAGTGGCATGTGAGGTCTAGGGGCTATTTTCCTAGCCTGTACTAAGCAAGTTTTAACTACTATGGCTATGTCATAAGCAGTAAGTAGTATATGCCCTCCCATGGATTGTATCATCACAACAATATCACTATTTAATGCCTTTAAATAATATAGGAAAGCATAGCTGGGAGTCAGTCTTACCAGAATGGGGATTCTATCCCAAGTCTTCTGAAACTACATGTTGAAATCCTGCACATACTCATGTGGAGCTCTCTTTATGGTCATCAACTGCTCAGCAAGTGAGAGGTCATCACTCTTTTCCCTAAAATGGTCTATCAACTAGGTACCCAATTCATTCCAGGAATGGATTGAATTTATAGGCAAGGTCCCGTACCAGTCAAGAGCCTTGCCTTTGAGAGACAATGCTAGCAATCTGATGGTAATATTTCCTCCGTGACATTGTGAATATTGCAGAGGTTAGCAATATTCCTAATGTGCTCAAAAAATGTAATGGGCCCCTCTCCATGAAAATAAGGCACATTTTTTGAGGGCTATTCTCAGGATTAGATCATAACATGGGAGGTTCAGGGGGCTCTCACCATGAAAAGCCACAAAAGGCAATGCCATAGCTGGGATGGGCTATAACTACAGCTCTGCTATGTATGCATCCCTTACAATAGGTCTGGGAGGGTGGCTTATTGAATAAGATGGGTCCTTTCAAACCTTAGTCTTTTTGCTGAGTTTAAAGGCAACTCAACAAAATTGAAGGGAACCCCTTTAGAAGCAAACCGTGTGGTGAGTTTAGGCATAGAAAGTTAAAACTGGTCTTTGATTGAGAAACTAAAACTCTTACTAGTGGAGTTGTTAGATGTTGGAAATCTTGATTTGCTATAATAGGACCATCATCAATCCTGAAACCTTACTGAATTGTCAAACTGTGTCCCACCAAGCGTGCCAAAATTGTTGACGTAGAAGATTGCACCCTTGGCAGGAGGATGAGCTCCTGCCTTCTTCACACAACTATGGAAACTCCCCTCTCACCTATGGGACTGACAAAGCTAGAGGGGAGAGTCTCTAGATAAGGGATAGCTCCCTTTGATGCATCATATTCATTCCAGCAAGTGCTAACACACATATATGTATAGATATATATTAGGGGGGATGAAAAGGGAGAAAGATGCAGGAAAACAAACTACTCTAAAGAGGTGATGCACCAAAATAAGTCAACCTTCTCACATCCACACTTTAAATCAAACATAAACATACATACACTTCAGACTTGGCAGAAGGACTAGACTGTAAGAACTTGACAGGGAGGCTTTAATGAAAATACAGAAAAGAGAGATTCACTAAAGGTGCTGTGAAATACACACTATAAGGTAATTTCTTCTATTTCTTCACTCCCAAATAGAACTCTCTTTAATAGATATAGAAATGTCACCTTGTAGACAACATATATGTTGGTGTTGAATCTGTGAAAGCATCAAGAAACAATGACTAAACACAAACTAACACTCAAAACATACACAAAAATATCTATCTAAGATAGAGGTAAAAAATGTGTTTATTGATTCAGGTGAAATTTTTCTAGGGCTACACCTTACAAATGTGGAAGATCATTTCTCAAATGAAAAGTGTTCAATATATAGGAGAAGAAAGGAGGCCTTTTTGGCACCCCTTTTTACAAGTGGCCTATTTGCATCCCCTCATTGGGAAGAGCAGGCTGCCTGAAAAGTAATGCTGTGTCAACCCTGGCTTTGACTTCAGGCACTTTTTTGACATGGCCACACTATTTCCTCATTAACTGAGGCTTCTTCTTGAAGGCACCTACGCAGTTTGTCTACTCATAAATATGAAATGAGGAAAAAAGGGTCACACGGTTGGCCCTTCGCATCCTCTAATTGCAATTTTTAGCCACTATTTCACCTGATGGAGTAACTTCTTGAATCGACGCTTCCCTTTGCCACTTGGAAAACCTATTTTCTCCATGCTTGGCACTTTGTCTTTTCCCTATTTTTTCTCTTCTGGCTCTTTCAGCCCTCAAGGGCAATCTTCTAGCAGGTCGCTGCATTTCTGGGCTTCCTTTCATGGTTAGCGCTCCTTCGATTTGAAAGCAAACAACTATTTCATTGTGTTAATTTTGATGTTCATGCAGCCATCATCTCTTTGAAAACCAATGGCTAATTTTCTTCCTTAAAGTTGATGGCTTCTAGGACGTCACTGCTTTGGCAATTTGTCATCGGGTCCCTCGATGGCTTCTCTACGGGCTTTGTCTTACTCGGCCCTCTCTGCGAGTCTTTTTGCTTAAAGTCCCTTCTTAACACCTTCCCAAAGGGAAGGTGCCCCTTTAACACTTGAAATTACCCCTTTATTTTGGCCAAGAGTCCCCCTCAAGGGCACCTGCCCTTTGGGGTCCTGTGGTGGGTCGCTATGCTCCTCCGGGTTGCTTCCCGAGTTCCTGCAAACTTTTGTCTATGGATATTTTACCACGGACTTTTGTCCACGGAAATTTTCCCATAGAATTTTGTCTGCGGACATTTCCTACAAATGTTTTGTCTGTGGATGTTTGCCCTGACCTTTGCTTCAAATTGCGGCCTGAATTCCTTCAGACTTTTTGTTCGAAGGAATTCCTTCGGACAAAAAGTCTGAAGGAATTCGGGACTTTGCCTTTGAAAAATTCTAAAAGTTAGAATGTCCCTTTGAAGTGTTCCATGCCCTTTGCAAGGGCTTCTGGACTTGAGCTACCCCTTTAACTTTTGGGCATACCCTTGAACCAAGCCATTGAACCAACATGGTTCAATGGTTTAAGCAGTTCAATCATTGTGCGCCAATGCCAAGTGAACCAAAGCCGATGAACTTGAAGCCACTGAACCATCCAGTTGAACCAAATGATTTAACCACTCACTTTGAACCAAGCTCATTGAACCAAGCCATTGAACCAAAATTGGTTCAACAGTTCAATGGTTCAACGCTGTTGAATCGAGATGTTTAAACTAAGTGATGAACTTTTGTTGAACTAAAGGTCGCTAAACTGTTTGAACTATGCCAATTGAAAATTGTATTGAACTTAGCTGATTAAACCAAAGCTGAAGAACTTGAAGCTCGAACCAAGCACCTATTGGGGAAAAAATTGGTCAACAATGACTACAAGTCTTTTGTTTGATTTTAGAAATAGTTATTGCATGTAATCTTAAAAAACTTGTGGAAAGAAGTCATGGTTTATATAAGTGATATTGATGTTTTAGTTCATGTTGATTTTGAAGCATCTTTTATATATGCATGTTTGTGAATGTAGTTTGTAAATTGTACCAAAAGTTCTTTATCTTTTCCCTTATTGAAAGATATTAACTACTGACATGCATGGAAAGAAAATGGTTTGTATTGGTGTTTGATTTAGTCAAAGTTCATTATTTCCTTGGCATATTTTAGTCAAGTCATGGTGAAGTTTATAATTTATTTGAAATAATATTGCATGTTTAATTTTTTGAAAGAATAGTGATAATATTTTAGATTTCTTTTTTTCATTAAAACTCTTTCATGTGAGTTATTTTAAAAAACCCTATTTTGGGTATATATGTTGTGTCGAGGATATTTTATGTGGATATATTCATATGGAAATGGTGAAATTTAAAGTGGGTTCATAATATTTGAAATATTTTTGTGCAATATTGTGAAACTTTTAGTTATGGTAAAATGATATTTTAATTTGGATGATATATTCTAGTCTATAAGTGAAGTTTCAATGTATTTTGATTACATTGATCTATTATTCAAACTTGTCTAGTCTAGTATATAATATTTTTTTTGTATGAACATTATTCTCATAATATTTTTCAATAAATTTATTCTTAAAGATGAATGCATTTTTTATCAAAGGAATTTATTTTCATTTTTTGTACCTTTATCTGTGAAATGGAAAAGAATTCAGAGTATAAGGTAGTTATTTTTGGAAAATTGAATGGATGATTTTGTTTGTTTTGATTTTAAAAATGAAGTGGTTTAAACATATTTTGAGTTTCATATATTTAGGCTTATTTTATTATAAATAGCATGCATACAATTATTACACTTGGTAGATTTTCATGACTAGTATGAATAGGGTTTAATGGAAAGATGATTCTTCTTCAGTTTTCAATTACGATGGTAGTTTCAAATGATTTTTTTGAAATGATAATAGTTTATAGAATAAAAACTTATTTTTTTAGTAAACATGTTAAATGTATGAAGTACTAGTTCTACACTTAGTTTGAATGCTTATTACATATATGCTTCTTTTGATTTATTAGGGTGGACTCCCTCAGATTCACATAATTTGGACATAAATGTTTGGGAAAGAAATGATGATAGACATACTGAGATTACTTCCTCATGGGGTAATTCTTAAGGAAAAATTTTCCATGGCCATGGGAATACTAAAACCTTTCCTTGACCATTTAATTAAGCAACCCATGTGTTTATCCATTTTGATGCTTGAGATTCTATTTTATTTTATTCACTTGATAGTATCCCTTCTGTTTCTTTCATGTTTCATGGTAATAGAGTATATATAGGTTCAAATTGGATAACCAATCCTTTTGGATGAGGTAATATAAGTGAATCCTCTAAAAATGCATATTATTATTGATTTTAGTCATCATAATACCCCTCTACATATTCAACTTAAAACCATTCCTGATATCAATACAAAGTTTGTTGAACCATTTCAAATTTGTTGCTAAATAATAAGATTTTTTCACCTATAGTTGAGAGACCTACTTATTCTAGTAGGAACTATGATAGAAACCCTACAATAAAACCCTTGGTTACCTAAATGCTCGAAAATGTGAATTTGGAGATTGATGATAGTTTTTAGGGTACATGGTTGATTGAAATTCGCATTGATTCCATGGAATATACATAATACTAGACTACAAGAGTTGTTCTTTTGATTCATTTGATTTCAAATGTTGAGTCAGATTGTCTATTTATTTATTTTTCTGTTAATACTTGAAACTTTATTTTTAACATGTGGATAATCATCTTTGGTGGTGATATAGAATGTTTACATAATAAACTTATTTTCATGTAGAATAGATAAATATTTTTGGTATATATATTTAATATTATCATGGATAAATGCTACTAAGCACATTAATGGTAGAGTTTTAAAATTATTTTATAGCTAGAATTTATTAGATATTTGTTATATGAATTGTTAGATGACTATTTGAATGATGTCAAATGAGTTAAGGGTCCCCACCCATTGGAAATGTTAATTGGTCGATTATATTTGTTTTAATATCTTGGAGTTTAATTTTAGTCCAACTTATAAATTCATAAACTTTATAGAATATAAAGTAAACTAATTGACTTTTAAAGTCAATTAATATTAACATCAACTAACTAAAAGTTAGTTATAACTTATTTTCTAACTATCTCAAAGGAAGATTAATTTATAAATGGATTGAAAACATAACACAAAAAGGAAAAACACATATAGGTGAAGAGATATTTGAAGTTTGAAAAATTTTAAATCATTATTTTATTTTTTTTGCAAGCATCTCTAAGATTAAATAACCTTTTAAAGATTTAACAAGTAATACATTCTATGATGGTGAAGTAGTCTGCTTAATTAATGTAAGTATATCCATGTTTCTATATTTATTTATAATTGATTATCTAAAGATTTTTAGGTTATAATATATTTTAATGAATGCAAATATGTAGTCATATGAGTAGAACTCCTTGTACTTGATCCAAATAATGATGAATAGCTCACATTTTGTGATAGTTTCTTGATATTTGATTTTAAATTGTTAAATTTTGAAGGTTATTTTTAATGAGAACCATCTTGTTTATTAATAAATTTTATCTTATATAATATGACTCTTATCCCAAGAATCATAGAATATTTAGCTTATTTCATATTTAATTCTGCTTTAGTTTGTCTTCATTTATATTTTAAATTAATTTAATTTACTTGTTCGATTAGTTTAAGTTTATATTAAATATTAAACAAGTTAGTGTTTCTATTTACATCTATTTATTCACTTGTATTTATTTTAGAATTAATCTCTATTTCCTTGTACTTTCTTATTTATGTTAAGATTAAACCGAAATTTTAATTTACTTTTTTCTTCTATTTTATGTTATCTTTCAATTTCTCTTTATTAGACTTAGTTTTTCTTACATAGTTATCTCATTTAAATAATTGTTTTACTTATTAGATTATTTTTTGTTTATTAGTTTACTTTTAGATCAGATTAAGTTAGTGTTTGTAGTCTTAGTTAGCACTTGTATTTTACTCTTTAGTTAGTTTTCCATTATTTCTATATCATATAATATATATTAGTTATTTTTACTATCATTATCTTAGTATATAGTTCATTTCTAGAACACATAAATAGCTCATAGTTACTTTTTGTAGTTGTAGCTTAAAGTTAATTGTTGTTTTTTTTCTTTTTTATGTTCACTGTTTGGTTAATATGTTAGTATTTATTTCCATTTTGATTTTTTGTTTCCATTTTTATCTATTCTATTTGTCTTTTAGTTCATTTCACTTATTTTATTTTGACTTGTTTTCAGCCTAAGAAATAATAAGAGATTGAATACAATAAGATTTATTAGAATTATAAGGGATCAAAGATATTTACTTCAAAAGGTTTCCTCTTTTATAGATTTTTATATGCTAAATAGGATAGATAATATAGTTGTAATATGATTTATATTTTTTGATATTAAAAGATATTTGATTTTTTGAAAATATAATTGTGCATTGTTCGATATTTGACTTACTAATTATCTCTCAAAACTATTAAAAAACCACTTTACACATCTTAGGATCTTTTTTTTTCCCATAGATCCCCCATAATTAAACCATTATGATTACATATTGACCTTTGTGATAAGTGAAAGTGTTGATTCATTGACATGCCACTTTTCACCATCAACATAATCATTTGTGGTTGGTAAGGAAGATTGTGATTTATGTATGTTAATTAGAAATTTTAAATCATAAAGGGCTTGATAATGGTGAAAAAGAGAAGTAGATGAAGCAATTGAATTGGATATAACATTATGATCTCATTGAATTGGTTCTATGGTGAAATATTTTAATTCTTTATAAAGAGTGGTGGTAATTGGGTGATAAACGATGGTATTTTCACTTTTACATTGATATGCATTATTGACTTGATGACAAATAAGTTGAGTCACCTAAAGCATGTAGATAAGGGATGTATAAATCAATGGTAGATTGCATGCCTAAAATAAGAGATTAATACATATCCATGTTATTGGTAACATTGAAGGTTAATTGATAAGCTAGAGGTATGATCTTGGCTTTTGGATCAAGTAAAACACATTGTAACCCAACTCCTTGTATAAATTTAACTTTGTCAAAATGAAATGTACAAGTATCTCAATGTAAATCAATTATAATTTTAGTTAATTCTTCAATGATGACTTTATATTTTGGTTTAGATATTGAAATACCTTATTCATCAATTTTATTAGCTTCTGTGTCAATTCTAAAATTTTGAAAGTAATCTTTAAGTGAAATGGATTGATTAAGACATTTAATATAAAGTATTTATTCATATGGAAGAGTTTATTGAAGGTGATTAATAGTTGGTATAAGAGTGACAATAATTTGATTATAAATCACTTGGTCTATAATTTATTTTTGCTTAATGATTCATAAATAAAAATCCATCAAGAGAACCATCTATTTTACAATTTAGTCATTAAGAAAGAAATATTTGGATAAAAATGACAAAGAGGATCAAAATGGGTGATGACTTAATTTTTTTGATAAAGCATGTAATGGTAAAGTCTTTTAGGCAATAAATAAATGGTGAGACAATTACATTTTAATTTAGTATATCATGTCTCATAGTCTATGCTAACACAATTAATATAATAAATGGCATATTCATGACTTGTTTCATCTTATTAGGAAAGCATTGACCCAATTGATATAGGGGTATAAGAAGTGTACAAGATGAGAACATGATCAAATAAAGGTGTTCTAAGAGTGAAATAATGTCGTAATGGTTCTTTCATGATGTCAAATGATTTTTGACATGAATCAATACATTCCAAAGTAATACCTTTATTTATAAGGAAATTGATTGATCATATACAGTAATCCATTTTAATAATTAATATTCATATTTCCTCAAGTTTACCAAGGTATGTTCATATATATTAGATGGAATGAATAATAAACATGTTAATAATGGATTTAAAATTAGTAGGGTCTACATAAATTCCATGTAAAGAGATAAATAATCTTAAAGGTTTTATAGAGGTGACACCAAAAACACATTTGTAAGGATTGATTCTAATTTTGTATTTGATGAGATTATAAAATATGATACCAAGAACATGATATGATTTCATGATGCTTGGATTTAGTGATAAGATCATCTACACAAGTTTCAACTATTTTATGAATGAGATCATGAAATATATGGGTCATTACATATTGATAAATGACACCATAATTTTTAAGACTAAGGAAAATTTTAATGTACCAATAGGTACCCCATTAAATTGTGAAAGTGGTTTTATGTTGATCCTTGGGAGTACTATGAATTGTGTTATATCTTAATAAACCATCCATGAGAGATCACATTTCATATTCAATGGTAGAATTAAAAATGTCATCGATCGATGGTAGAGGAAAATTATCTTTAGAACATGATAGGTTAATATTTGAAAAGTATTTATAAATGAAAATAAACATGGTTATTTTCTTGTGTACAAGAGCAATATTTGATATCCATTCACAGTAATCTATAGGTTTGATGAATTTTTTACCTAATATCTTTATAACATAAAGTAGAAATATCATGAGGACATTTATGGTGTTTTTGATGCTTAGGTTTGAAATCATGATAAGTAATGATATTATGGGCCACAATGCTAGGATCAATACAAGGCATGTATTCATATGACCATGTGGAAGCTTCAGGGTAATTATCAATAAATAGATACATTATCATCTTTTGCATGATGAAGTTATTTGGAGACAAGAATAGGTCAAGGAATATTAGTGTTTCCATAATTTATTTATATATTTTCCCAAATAAGCATAACATTTCCATCTTAGAAATCATATAGAACATGGGTGAGAAAGGAAACATTATGTGTTTTGGGATCGATACTAGAAAAAACATTATTGAAAAAAGGAGCTTTTTTTAATCAAAATTACCAAGCTTTTGATGTTGTCATGAAATTTGAGGCTAATGAGCATGGAGTAGTTATAAAATAGATTCATTAGTAGGGAGTGTGTGTAAATGTACATAATATTCAACATCCACTTCAAGATCTAATTTTTTTTATGACAATCAAACTCTAAATATATTTTTTGAATAGTTGTAACTTTTACATCTAAGGAAATTTTAGGAGTAGATGAAGAATATTGTTCAATAGAATCTAGTATCAAGATAGTGGGAGAATATATATAATCTATGGTGATAAAATGAGGGATACTAGGTATATAATTGGTTTGTATGCTATGATTGATTGGAGGCAATTAATATTGACTTACTATTGATCGGTTCAAATTAGTCACAAATGATAGGTTGGATTATATGAGGTTGATCAATTTATTGTAGGACCCATGAAGTATAAGCTAAATGTACATTAATAATAGGTAAATAACCTTTAGGTTTTAACTCATTATCATAGGATATGTAAATGACATGGAAATCATGATTGAAGGCACCGATTTTTACTAATGTATTTTGATAATGTAAAAAATCTAAATATCATGACTAAGCTTGTGTCATAATGTAAGTATCATCATAGGATGGAGATATAGCACATGTATCCATTGTATTTAGAACATCTATAGTGGATATGCCCTTTGTACTAAAAGTATGAGGGGAGATGGATAAAGGATCTTGAAATAATTTGGCCACTCCATATTCATTGGAATAAAAATCATCTTGTGTAAGAGGTTTCATGTGTGTTGCATGGGGGAGGACTATTGATAATAACATATATTAAAGGAATGGTTCAATGCCATGGAAGAAGAGAAGGAGGAACCATTTTTCAATATGGGGAGGTAATTGAATAGAATTTAAAATGTTTTTTAATTCATTAAGTTCATCATTATCTAAATCTATGAGAGTTACATGTAGATATGAATGCATATTAACAAATTCAGGAAGGGGAGGACTATTGATTTGAGTAATAGTGGGAATAAGATATTGAGACTTGGGATTTGGAAGTTGAATACTTAAAGGATTAGTATTATCCTCTTATTTATAATTTTTTCCATTATTTATGAAATTAATTCATTGGCTTCCAAAAGAAGTAAATGTTCACATATGATGAGTCCATGGATGAGCTAAGAGCATGTTTTAAGATAATGGGAACTATAGAACCATGATCTTGGTGTAGATTGTCTTGGGTCCAATGGTAAGAGGGAGACAAGTACTATTACATCTTGATTCCTCACCAAAAAATCTTACTAGATTATCCATGGATATCCATAATTAACAAATTCATATTTGGTTATATTTTCTTACTAAGCTTGAGATTTATGTTATTTTAGGATAATAGAATGTTTCTTAATTAGATGATGTATGTATTTAAATTTTAAATCATATTAATTGTCAGGATCCCTACTCATTAAGAGCACAATTGATTACCTTTGTATAGGCAACTAAACACATAATTTAACTAGAAGTAATATGTAACTAGAATTCAAAAACAACATAGAATATGAGAGACAATACAATCTTGTATTAACACTCTTCCAAAAGGAAATACAACGAAGAAATCACACTCTTTCCACACCTCTTGGGTGTACCAATAATTCTCCCTCAAGATTTCTCTCTCTCAATTACAAACCAATCAACTCAAACATAGAGTTGTTATTTCCACCAGTCAATAACAATACTACCAATCCACCAAGTACTCAAAGTACTCCAAGTAGATCTCCTTGATCTTGATCCTTGTTGTGTTGTAGATCTCCTTTAACCTTGCTACCCCACAGATCTACTTTGACCTTGCACACACACACACACACACACACACACACACACACACACACATGTAGATCAACTGACCTTCCTTACCATGTAGATCTTCTACCTGATCTTGCACAACCTGCAGATCAACCTGGTCTTGTACACCTGCAAAACTAGATCTTACACACCTAGAAGAACCCTTGTCCTTACATTTGCAAGTCCTTATGATTTTACAACTTTATAATACAGCCCCATGGGTCTCTTAAATAGATCCCATACAAACAATAATTAGACTTCCTAATTACAATAATTAGAAACGTAGACTCAAGACTAAAATTAGTCTTTACATGCAAACAAGTTATTCATTTAACTAATTGTTTGTGTAACCGATAGTTCTAGAAATCCATAGGTGACCGACATCGGTCATTATCTATCTGGAGATGACTGATGTCAGCTAATCCCTGACTGATGTTGACAGCTTCATGTCTACTTTTGACCAACATCGATTAGCCTAATCGACATCGATTACTGTGACACTCATCAACCTCCTCCATGTTTGCATACTTGTGAAGATTTTAGCTCCACAACCTAACAATCTCCCGCTTGGAGATAAGTAGCTACACTTGTACCTATAAATGTACATCATCTAGTTTTGTTTCCTGGCTTGTATCCCTCTTCAAGTTCAATCTTGAAGACCAACCAACACATATCTTGTGGTGCTACTCCTGTCATCCAAGTAACCTGCCATATCTGAATCTACATACCCATGTAGAGAAGTGCATGACCCTGCATAACATGAATCCCTACTGCTGGTCCCTCTCAGATACCTGAGAATCCATTGAACTGCTTTCCAGTGCTCCTTTCTCGAATTGGCCACAAACTTGCTGACAACTCCCACTGCTTGGGTAATATTAGGTCTAGTACACATGTACTCAACCTCATCATGTGATTTGGGACACTGTTCTATGAACTGTCCATCCATAGGTGTGCTAACTGGTTCTACATCTTGCATATTGAACCTCTCTACTACCTCATTCACATAATCATCCTGAGACAACATCAACTTGTGATCTTCCCTGTCTCTAGAAATACTCATGCCAAGGATTTTTGCTCCTCCTAAATCTTTCCTGGCACACCACTGAGCTACTTTTACCTTTATCTCAGCTAATCCCTGCATGTATGAACTTGCAACAAGCATATCATCCACATACAATAACAGGATAATGTCGTGACCATTATCCAACTTGGTAAAATAAACACAATGGTTACATTGACATTGACTAAAGCCATGCTTTGTCATACCCCTGTCAAACCTGTACCACTATCCTGGAGCTTGCTCAAGACCATATACACTAGCCTTCTATCTCATGTGTCCATTCTCTCCTTTCTTTAATCTAGGAATCCATTCATCTTTCAGTGCTTTCATCCTGACTGGAAACTCTACCAAATCTCCCATTTAGTTCTTTCCCAAGGAATCAATCTCCTCATTCATGCCATGCTCTCACTATTTCCTAGATTATACCTGCATTGCCTCTTCAAAACTTCCTGGTTCTTGACCATCAGTGAGCAACAAGTTCAAGTAGTATAAAGAAGGGGAATAATAAAATTGAGGCTTATTTACCCTTTCAGTCCTCCATATGGGTGTTTGATACTCCTTGACAACTTGCTGTCTGCCCAAAATCCATTCTTTGGTCAACTTTGGTCTGCACCCGACCGATGTCAATTCCTCCTGATCACCGATGCCAATTACCTAACTGACATTAGTGTCCATCTGCTCAACACCACTGACTCTGATCTGTACATGACTGACATTAGTACCTACCTATTCGATGTTAGTTCTCACCTGACTGACGTCGGTAACTATGTTTTCCTGTGAGTGATGAATTTTACCTATGTGCTCACTTTGGATCATAACCTTGTCCAAACTACCTTGCTCAGAATTATTCAACCCCTTGAGTTGATCTATGTCCATCATCTCCTCCATGAAAACCAAGGCTTTCCAGTTCTTAAGTTTGTCAAAGACATCAGACTTCCTCTTAAGAACATGCATCCCCTTCTTATTCATGTGACCAAGCCTATAGAGCCACATCTTTGCATCTACATCTAAAGTAGATAAACCAGAAGGAGAATCAATAATACAAGTAGATAGATAAAGAGTACCTACTTTCTTACCACATGCTAATTCAAGTGCACCCTTAGAAACTTTCCAAGATTCCACTGTGAGAGTAACTGTGCAACCCTCATCACCCAACTTTCCTACAAAAATTAGACTCCTCTTCAGGACTAGGACATGCATGACATCCTTGAACACCCATGTGTTTCCTGTCTGCAATTTTAGCTATACTTCCCCTTTGCCAACAATTTGACAAGGCTCACCAACCCCTAAATAAATCTTTCCAAAGTCTCCATGGACATAATCATGGAAAAATACTCTATTTGGGGTTGCATGGAAAGAGGCAACAAAATCTAAAACCGAAGATTATAATTTATCCAAGGAACATACAAGAGCATCCTATGCAACAATACCTGCAACATCTGCTTCTTCATTTCCTTCATGCTAATCTTCTACCAACCAACAATATTTATTTACCTGCTCTTTCTTTCCATAATACCGTAATTGATAATTCTTTCCATTAAATTCCTCCATTCTTAGTGTACTTTCTTTTGCCATTGCTTTACTCCCACTCAATCAGAAACCCTTGAGAGTGACCTATAATCAACAACACTTAACATGCTCTAACCACCTGTTAGTGTACCTAACCAAGCTCTGATACCAATTTGAGTGGTATCACTTGGTGATCCTAGCTCTGATACCAATTGTCAGGATTCCTGATCATTAAGAGCACAATTGATTACCTTTGTATAAACAACTAAACATGAAATTTAACCAGAAGTAATATGTAACTAGAATTCAAAAACAACACAGAATAGGAGAGACAATACAATCTTGTATTAAAACTCTTCCAGAAGGAAATACAATGAAGAAATCAGACTCTTCCCACACCTCTTGGGCATACCAGTAATTCTCCCTTAAGAGTTCTCTCTCTCAATTACAAACCAATCAACTCGAACACAGAGTTGTTGTTTCCACCAGTTAGTAACAATACTGCCAGTCCATCAAGTACTCAAAGTACTCCAAGTAGATCTCCTTGATCTTACTCCTTGTTGTGTTGCAGATCTCCTTTGACCTTGCTACCCCATAGATCTCCTTTGACCTTGCACACACACACACACACACACACCTACAGATCAACTGACCTTACTTATCATGTAGATCTTCTACCTGATCTTGCACAACCTGCAGATCAACATGGTCTTGCACACCTACAAACCTAGATCTTACACACCTGGAAGAACCCTTGTCCTTGCCTTTGCAAGTCCTTATGATTCTACAACTTTACAATACAGCCCCATGGGTCTCTTAAATAGATCCCATACAAACAATATTTAGACTTCCTAATTACAATAATTAGAAATTTAGACTCAAGACTAAAATTAGTCTTTACATGCAAACAAGTTATTCATTTAACTAACTATTTGTGTAACTGATAGTTCTAGAAATGCACATGCAATCGATGTCAGTCGTTGTCTATCTAGAGATGACCGACGTCAGTCGATCCCTGACCGATGTCGATAGATTCCTATCTACTTGTGACTAACATCGGTTGGCTTGACCGACGTTGGTTACTGTGACACTCAGCAACCTCCTCCATGTTTGCATACCTGTGAAGATTTTAGCTCCACAACCTAACATTAATGTATTGGTTTAGTTATATATTTTTGTTTAAGATTATCATGTGAAAAGATGTAATTACATGTGTGTTTTGAGGTGGACGTAAGATAATTCTTCCCTCGAGTGTACTAAAGGGAAAGCATAATCAGAGAGTATAATGTAGATGGAGACATCATTGGTCTATAATAACTAACGAAACCCTGTATACACCACAATAATTAGTCATGGTAGAAAATGCTTTTAAAAATGATTTGTTTTAGTGCTTGTTTGAAGTATTGATTTTTGTGATTTCCTGACTAGGTAAAATTATAGAAAAAAATTCTTTTGTGTGTTTAGAATGAGTGACAGTAATACACATAGAATAAAATTTAAAGGTAAAATTAAATATGGGTTATTATTTATGATTTTACCATTAAATTGCTAAAGTATAATTAAATGTTAAATTGGTTTAATATTAAATTAGAATTTCATATTAAAATATAAAAAGGGAAATTATTTTTTAAGAGAAAAACATTAAAATTATAAAAAAAAGAGAAATAAATTAAAAAAATGGAAAAACAAAAAAAAATAATTAATTTTTTTAAAATTAGTGAAAACAAAAATGAAAAAAAAGAGAAAAACAAAAATAAGTTTTTTGAAAAGAAGTTAACATCTATTTTCTATTTAAGAGAAATAATGAAAGAGAATTGGCATGGTCTATGCAATGGAGAAAAAGGAAGAAAATGGTGTAGCATTGAGGAGAAAAAAGCACAAAAGATCAAGAGGAAAATTTTATCGGTAGGTGATGTCTTTAAAATTCATGTTTTATTGATCTTAAATGTGAGTGGAATAATAATTTTTATATTATGGATAATAATATAGAGGTCATTATTAAATGGGATTATAATAGACTACATAAAAGAGTGATTGGATTTAACAATAGTGGTTTAATATCCTACATAGAATATGCCACATAAATGAATACTAAGCTAGAATTCAAATACATATAGTTCTTGCAAACTATAAGCTATTAAAAGAGGTGTTGACCTGTATATTTCAAATTATTGGTTTATTTTTTTTTAAAAACTCAACCCAACACCATACTAATCTATTTAAAAAATAAAAAATAAATATTAATATAGGACATGTTAATGTGGTATTTACCAACAAATTAAGCTTAGGTGTCATAATTTGATTTTATAGTGAATGAAATCAGTTTGGAGGCATCACCTTAACAAGGTTTGACTGTTACATTAAAAACAAAATTATCTAAGATACACATTGAGTTGTGACAATAAATCAATGTATATCATAAATAATTGTATTCATTTTTAAATAAATAATTATTACTTAAGGTGTTGTTATGTTAATGAAGTCATTATATATATGATTAAAAAATCATTATTTATATATTAATAAAGCCATGGTATATATGTTAAGGAAGTGACTAGAATTTAAATAACTACTAAGTCATTGTTAAAAAAAACTGTAACATACATAAAGCACATCATAACAATAGCATTGATAAAGAAACAAAGTATTGATCCAATTAACTTAACATTGAAATCATTCAAAAATGGAGATGATAGAGAATTGAGACATAAGATAAACCCTTTGAAAAAAAAGATTATATTCATTAAAATAAGTGTTGTTGTAATATTTAATGTGGGAAAACTTTATAGTTTAGAGAGATGAAGAAAAAAGTAAGTGAAATCCTAGCTATAATTAAATAACACTTTCGATCAATTGTTTATCAACACCTATATTACAATACAATTCTTCCTTATATAGATAAGTATGGGGCTCACCTCTAAATAGTGTGAGGATCACATCTTGGGCCATGATGGCCACTCATTACATTTAAAATCATAATTCAAACTTTAAAACAATAAAATCCATTCAAACCTACAAAATATCTGTGGGGGACCACTTAATTGATATGAGGAGGAAACTTAGAAGGTTCATCTCCTAACTTCTTTGATTTGGCATCCCTACCTTCCAACATAGTTGCCATGAGGTCAAACTATTTGTCCATCTTGGAAAGTTTCATTAGGGGTTCCCTAAATATTACCTTAGCTTGAGTCACTAGACTTTGTTAGACTTGGAAAGGTACTTCCATTGACATGTAAACCTTAGAGATCTAGTTGATGCTCATTGTGGATTTCATTTATAAATTCATGACCATCTTGAACCCTTCTTGCTTTACTCTAGGGACTTTCTCCTTCATGACCTAGTCAAAATGATCCAGGTGGACTCTAAATTCCCCTTTGTATATATGCTAAGAAAATTGTTATGTTAATAAAGTCATTATATATGTGCTAATAAAATCATTATTTATATATTATTAAATTTTTGGTATATATATGTTAAAGAAGTTTATGAAATTTAAATAAAGACTGAGTCATTATTAATAAAACCTCCTAGCTTTTTAATAATTATTGCTTCCAACATTTTGATAATTATTGAGTTGATTTAGCCTACTTAGGAAATATTTACCTTGTTTAATAATGAACATAAATTATTTGGTAGGGTGTCAATCTATTTATTTATTCCATCCAACTGAGTTACTTAATAATTTTTTAATTTTTAACAAATTTTATCAATGACCCAGTGTCATACGGATCTACTTATCCCATAAGTGATAAATATTTATACAATCCATTATAATTTTGGTTCTTATTTTTACATGTGTAAACTATTTAGTATGGTTAACCAATGGTATACATATATGTATGTTGTTGAATATATAATTCTCATATAATAACTATATCAGATATAAAAATAGGGTTATATATGGTGCTTTGGTTCATTAAGGCCTCTCTTCCAATGGTATATGTATAAATGTGTATCTATGTACATATGTAAATTTGCACGTATAAATTCTAAGTCTATTATTCTAGCTATCCAAGGCTATAAATATGTTAATATATAAAAAAGGGTTTTGTATAAGATATATGTTTCAATGTTTAACACTAAATTTAAGCATCATACAACATAAATAGAATTCTAAAAAAATGAATAAAATCTATTATTTATTTGTATGCTATATGCTATAAATTTATTAAGTATACTGTGGTTGAGGTTGAAATAGATTGTTATTCTATAAATTTTCAAGTTTGGTAATGGATTTTCACCTTAACTATGAGAGATATTAGAGCTATATTGCTCGGTAAGCATAAATCTTAGAATTGACGACTATTGTATAATAGTGATAGTACAAAACCATATCCTTAGTCATTATGGTATATACAGCCATAATAATTTATAAATGGAGTTGAATAGATAAAATATAGATATCCTTTATTATGGATTAAAAGTACAAAACATTTGGACTCCTTAAAATATGAAAACCCACCATGTAGAATTTGGTGTTGAATTACATATTATTCATATTAAAAAACTAGGGTAGTATTATTTAGTTAATATTATTGGGATAAATATTAACCAAAAAGGGAAAGAATGGTATATAATAGTTTATCAAATGATTGCTTAAAAACCCCTAAATATAAACCAATTGATAAACTAGTTGTGAAACAAGATTACTTGTGTTTCAGGTAAAATGAAGTTATGCTTTTTCTAGCTATTGTATGTCAAGTGTGATCCATGAATTTATACTACTTCATTACTTGATTTATATGATTACTAATTACAATTAAAACACTAAACCATGGTTTAGAAACTGCATATCATTAGAATACCTATATGTGGTGCACATTAGGATGTGCAAGTGCTAGTATATAGGGATTTATACCTATAAATTTTTAGATGATTTGGATAAGTCATTAATTTACATAGGAACCATGAACTTTCACCTTTAGAATAGTCTCCTAGAAGAAGATGAGTTTTTATAATGAAAATTCACAATGGGTTTATGAATTTTGTGACTCACTACTAATAATATGAGTGACTGTTAGTAATATGTATTCAGTATGGAATACTTGTGTGCACTACATACTATGAGTGTGTTATTATGTATAAATGTCTAGTTATACTTAGTTCATAATAGTGAATCATGATTCATGTTTATATTATAATACTTTGGGATGCCTATAATCAATTTAATTTAGGGTATACATGGGTGGTATAATTCTTTATTGTTTGCTTGTTATCATCTACATGAATTGGTTGAGTATTGAAAATCATAAGTTTGGATTATGTGTTGTTATGTAGTTGGGAACTTATGATAGTATGGGATATCATCTATTATTATAGTATAAAATTATGTTGTACTTGGGTGGTACATTATATAATTATTATGCCCAACATGATATCTACATTTGATTATTTTACTCTATGCATGCTAGTTATTATTGTAGATAATGTGTATTGTTACAGTTGGTAAGACTTGCGTATGCATTCATATTTTGAGAGTTTAGCAAATGATATTTTGGTATATTATTATGTTCCTAAGAGTGATGATTGGATTTTTTATATATAGTTACTTGTATAATGCTTGTGTTTTTATGTATTTGAGACTCTTTGATATGATTGATTATGGAAATATGGTAATTAAGTATTAGAACACTAGACTATGGTAATATGGGTTGCCATGGGGTGTATATAATTGAAAACCAATTAATATTTTTGAAATGTATATTTAGATTGTATGTTTACCTAGGTGTTATATTTGTAATCATTATTTCTAGTATGAGATAGAAGATAATGAAATATTCATGATATGCTTGACAGACTAAATGTATGTTGTTATTACTCCTTTGTATAATATGTCATATGATTCATTTTCTAGTAGGATGTAAGTTGATGAATATTGTGGTTAAATTATTTTTTACCAATATGCATTACTAATTCAGAGTAAGGAGTGAGATGGACTTCACTAGCTTAATGGCATTGCAATGTTAGATGAAGTTAGTCTGATCAAATGGTGTGCATGAAATTGATAGATATATAGATCACTTTTATATTGCTATTTGTAAAAATTTGGGCCAAAATATGTTTATTAATACATTATCACTTCATAAGTGTGATTCATATGTTTGTGTGATATCTTTCAATAGAACAATTTTTTATGATACACTATATGTTTAGTATAGAATCATACATCACACGAGTACTTATTAATCTCTTTAGATTCCCTCCCCATAACTATATACCCATCTATGAGGGGAGGGCCATTCGCTAATTATATATTGTGTGGGGGATATTTGATCTATGATTGGTGTGGAAAAGTGCTTGGATGATTCTCTCTCTCCCTAAAATAGTACTACTATTGAGATGACACTTGATATTTCCATAGATACTGGAGAGTTTGGAGAACTCATGATCTAGGGAGCCATGTATCTATATTTAAATTATATTTTATTTATCATTGAGTATTATCATGAAGAGTTGTAATTATTTGTTATTGTAAATCAATAATGGTGGCTATAAACTTGTTTCAATTGTAGCTGAGTTAATGTAATTACTTTCTTTATTCATATTATGATATGTACTCTCATGATATTAGAGATAAGTATTAGGTGATGCATTATGATTTTTTTTATTATCACCATGTTTATTTATTATGGTCTCTATATATTCTTATGGTGTAATCTATATTTGATATACATGTTAAATTAAAAAAAATCATGTATTTATATGTCTAATCCAATGGGGTTGTTTTAATACAACCAAGTGGTTTTGGTTGGTTTTATCAAATCCACAGCATGTGAGTAGGGTTTCTCTGATATTTTATTTGGAGTATCTTATTTATTGAATTAACCAATGAGAAGTAAGATTGATACCAGATCCTTCATCAATGAAGACTTTTATAATTAGCTTATTATTGGTGCCAATTTTGATAAAAAGAGGTGGATCATTTGCGTGAAAGATAATTTCATAATTTATCATATCCTCTTCAATAAATTCTATAGACAGTTTGGTAGAAGAAATTGTTTTGATATAATTCAACTCTATAGGTTAAGGAACATCAATAAGTAGGTAATATTCATTATATGAAGTTTATTCTATGTCTTGTATTTGTTGCATATGAAATTTATGATGATAAGGAGAAGTTATTACTAATTTTATGAGAGGAATTTTACAAGACATAAAATTAAGTTCATCTTAAAAATTATAATGAGGTTTAGAAGAAGAGTGAGGACAAGGTTTAAGTTGAATAGGTGGGGTAATTTTTGGAATTATCTAAGGTTTCATTAATGGAGACATCCTCACTAATGGATGGTTATGAAGATGAGGTTTGAGAATTTGTAGTGTCTTCAATAAGTTGATCTTCAGTACAAGGTTTCTTAGGTTTGGTAACATGGTATTTGTGACCAAGATTTTAATTATAATTAAATTTAGATGCATTCCAATATTGTGAATTAGTATAATATTCATCAATAACACAAACATTTTCATTAAAGTGTTGTGTATTTAGATTATCAGAAAGTTTTTGAGATTTTAGGGTAGTAGATTTGGCAAATTATCTCTTTTAAGAAGCTTTGAGATAATTATGATGGAATAATTTGATCATAGCATCATGATCAAAGGTATCTCCTAAAATGAAGTAAAAACAAATATTTTACAAGTGTAAAGACCAATGTTAACATGAAACCACAATTTTTTAAGGATCACACCATGATGGGGAAGCGTCATTGTTATAGATGAAAGGTTTAGATGGAGATATAAATTTATTCATTTGTAAAACCTTCAAGGGTGGGTTAGAGGGAGTTTACATATCTAATTTGACTACTCACATTTTTTTGGAGGGTATTTAGATTGAATATTTGTACTCATTATTCGATTAGTTGAAGTTTGGAAAGATTCCTTTATTGAATTATGATATGGTTAAAATTGATTCATAAGGAAGTTTTATCTTTTATATTGATCAAAATCCTTTTCTAAGGTTTGAGGAGAAAATACTCACATCTTATATTGAAGAGAGGATTTAAGGGAAATAATGAAAAGTTTGAAAATATTATCATCACTAATATTATGGTTAGCATTACGAGCTAATGAATTCTAATTTTTATAAACGTATGAGAATATTCAATAAGTAATTGCTTAGCATTGATGAAGTGACTAAGACAATTTTTAGGAAGATAATTTTGTTGAAATTATTTAACTAAAGAATTTACATAGTTATAAATTTTCCATATGGAATGTTGGGGGAGTTAATTATACCATTCTAAATCAACTCTTATAATTTTTTTTAAAAAGTAGTTAGTGGTAGCAAAATTGTTGGTTTAGACCCATTCCTTATAGAGATTACCAAATGTTATAAGGAAGATAGTAGGGTTTTTAGTTCCATCATACTTAATATTTGAATATATGTTTCCATTATCTATGGAATCAATGAATGGAGCTAAAGGTTCATTTAAAATATGTTAGAACATTTTGTTGTGCATGATAGATTGAAAGATGATATTACCATTGGCATCTCTAAGAGGAGGGGGAATAATTTTTTTATTATTTTGAGGAATGACAATAGGGGTTTAACCTACCATTTGTAAGACCTGATTTTTTAGTTGGAACATTTGAGAATTGTTAGCTGTTTGCATACCATTCATTTGTTAAACTATTTGAGCAATAATTTTAGTTTTATCTATAGGTGTATTTTTATTTCTAGTGGTAGGAGGTGGAATGTTAGTGTTAGTATGAAGATTATTTCCTATAAGGGGTTCCTTATGGGAAGAATCCTTAAGGGATGGATCCCTATTGGAGGGTTTTATTGTTCACTCCAAACTCCTCTGTTCATGAAATGTCCATGAGATTGGGCATTATGTAATTGGGGAAGGTGGGGGAAACTATCAACTTTCATCCTCTATTTTAAGACTGATTTGGGATAAGCCAAGGACATGGTTATAAGTATTTGAATTCACAAATAGAGTTTTCATGAGTATCCAAGAGATTCACTATTACCACAAAAATTTCAATCTAAGGTTCACATAGGTCAAAGATTATTATTAGAATTTGAATATTATACTTTCTAATTATAAACACAAGGGGAAAGGGTAGTTCAATTTCAAACAACAAACACAAAAAAGATGTAAGAATAAGGTAGAAAAGGGAGCCTTTAGGTCTATAATGAACTCAATGCATTGATCATCAAACCAAGTGACTTTGTCACAATTATACCACTATAGACTAAGTTTCACATAAGTTATACCTCATATAAAATGTAGTGGGAAGAGTATGATGGAAGCTATAATCTGCCTTCAATATGATATCTCACTAAATATGAGTACTAGGGGTTTATATAAAACTAAACATAAACACCATATGGTAATTTGTAGAATAACACATAAATTAACAGTACTATAAAATGGAAATGAGAGAACTCACATAGTGGTTATAATAGCTAAGCACATCATAACCATAACATACATAAAGCAACAAAGTATTCATCCAATTAATCTATCATTGTAATCATTCAAAATGGAGATTATAGAGAATTGACACATAAGGCAAACCATTTGTAGAAAATAGAGATTGTATTCATTAAAATAAGTGTTGTTGTAATAATCAATTTGGGGAAACTTTACAATTTAGAGAGATAAAGAAAAAAGAAAGTGAAATATAGTAAATAGTTCGATAACACTTTCCAGAATTTTTGTGTCTTCCCCTATATTATAATATGATTCTTCCTTATATAGATAAGTATGGGGATATCACCTCTAAATAGTGTGAGAATCACATCCTAGGACATGATGGAAACTCATTACATTTAAAACCATAATTCAAAATTTAAAACAATAAAATACCTTCAAACCTAAAAAATATCTATGGGGGACCACTTAATTAATATGAGGAGGAAACTAAGAAGGTTCATCTCCTACATAATTTGATATGGCATCCCTAGCTTCCAACATGGTTGTCATGAGGTCAAACTATTTGTCTATGTTGGAAAGGTTAATTAGCGATTCACTAAAAATTACCTTGGCTTGAGTCACCAGTCTCTAGTAGAATTAGAAGGGTCCTTCCATTGACACTTGGACCTCATAAACCTATTTGATTCTCATTGTGGATTGCATTGATAGATCCATCACCATCCTGACCCCTTCTTGGTTTGCTTTAGGTACTTTATCCTTCATGACCTAGTTGAATTGATCCAAGTGGAATATGAATTCCTATTTGTATATATGCTAATAAAATTATTATGTTAATAAAGTCATTATATATATGCTAATAAAATGATTATTTATATATTAATAAATTCATGGTATATATGTTAAGGAAGTGGCTGGAATTTAAATAAAGATTGAGTCATTGTTAATAAAACCTCCTAGCCTTCTAATAATTATTGATTCCAACATTTTAATAATTATTGAGTCAATTTAGCTTGCTTAGGCAATATTTACCTTGTTTGATAATGAATATAACTTATCTATTAGGGTGTTTATCTATTTATTTATTCCAGCTAGCTAAGTTTCTTAGTAATTGTTTAATTTTTAACAAAGTTTATCAATGACCCAGTGTTGTACAGATCTTCTTATCCAAAAAGTGATAAATATTTATACAATCCATTATAATTTTGGTTCTTCTTTTACATGTGTAAATTATTTAGTATGGTCAACCAATGGTATACATATACGTATGTTTTTTCATATATAATTCTAATATAATAATTGTATCAAATATATAATTAGGGTTATATATGGTGCTTTGGTTCGTTAAGGCCTCTCTTCTAGTGGTATACATATAAATGTGTATTTGTGTACATGTGTAAATTTACACTCATAAATTCTAAGTTTGGTATTCCAACCTACTAAGGTTATAACTATGTTAATATATATAAAAGGGTTTTATATAAGATATATGGTACAATGTTTAAAGCTAAATTTAATCATCATATGACATAGATAGACATCTAAAAAAAATGAAGAAAAACTATTATTTATTTGTAGTTTCTATGCTATAAATTTATTAAGTAAACTATGGTTGAGGTTGAAATAGATTATTATTCTATAAATGTTCAAGTCTAGTAATGGACTTTTACCTTAACTATGAGAGATATAAGAACTTTATTGCTCAGTGAGCATAATTCTTAGAATTAATTACTATTATATGATAGTGGTAGTACAAAACTAGATATTTTAGCCATTATGGTATAGACAATAATAATAATTATAAATGGAGTTAAAAAGATAAAATATAGCTATCTTGTATTGTGGATTAAAACTATAAAATGTTTAGACTCCTTAAATATGAAAACCCATCATGTGGAATTTGGCATTGAATTACATATTATCTCAATTAGAAAATTGGGTTAGTCTTCTTTAGTTTATATTATCGAGAGAAATATTACCAAAAAAAGGAAAGAATGGAATGGAATAGTTTAGCAAATGATTTCTTAAAATCTGTAAATATAAACCAATGGATAAACTAGTTATGAAATAAGATTACTTATGTTTTGGGTAAAATAAAGTTATGGTTTTTCTAGATTTTGTATGTGAAGTGTGATCCATGTATTTATACTACTTCATTAGTTGATTTATATGCTTATTAATTATGATTAAAACACTAAACAATGGTTTAAAAACTGCATAGCATTAGAATACCTACATGTGGTGCACATTAGGATGTGTAAGTGCTAGTATATAGGTATTTATACATTTAGGTATTTAGATGATTTGGATAAGTCATTAAGTTATATAAAAACCAAGAAATTTAATCCTTGGAAAAGTATCTTATAATAAAATGAGTCATTATAATGAAAATTCATAATGGGTTTATGAATTACCTGACTCACTACTAATAATATGAATAACTGTTAGTCATATGTATTCAATATGGAATACCTATGTGCACTACATATTATGAGTGTGTTATTATGTATAAATGCTTATTTATACTTAGTGAATAATGGTGCATCATGATGCATGTTTATATGTTGTGATACTTTAGAATTCCTATAGTTAGTTTAATTTAGGGTATACTTAAGTGGTATAATTTTTTACTGTTTGCTTATGATTATCTACATGAATTAGTCGAGTCTTGAAAATCATAAGTTTAGATTATGTGTTTTTATGTATTTGGGAGCCTATGATAGTATGGGATATCATAGGGTATTATAGTATAAAATTATATTGTACTCAGGTGGTACATACTATAATTATTATTCCTAAACTCATATCTACATTTGATTATTTTATTATATACATGTTGGTTATTACTACGGATAATGTGTGTGGTTATAGTTGGTAAGACTTGTGTATGCATTCATACTTTGAGAGTTTATAAAATGTTGTGTTGGTATATTATTGTGTTCCTTGGGAGTGATGACTGGCTTTTTTATATATAGTTACTTGTATAACACTTGTGTTTCCATGTATTTGAGACTCCTTCATATGATCAATTATGAAAAATTGGTAATTAAGTCTTAGAATATTGGAATGTGGTAATATGGGTTTCCATAAGATGTAGATAATTGGAAACCAATTAATTTTTTTGAATTGTATAGTTAAATTGTATGTTTACCTAGGTGGTATATTTGTATTCATTATTTATAGTACAAGATAAAAGATAATGAAATATTCATGTATATGTTTGACTGATTAAATGTATGTTGTTATTACTCCTTTGTATAATATGTCATATGATGAATTTTATATTAGGATGTAATTTGATGAATATTATGGTTGAATTTTTTTTTACTAATCTATATTGTTAATGTGGAGTAAGGAGTGAGATGAACTTCACTGACTTACTAGCATTGCAATATTAGATGAAGGCAGTCAGATCAAGTGGTGTGCATAAAATTGATAGATCTATAGACCAATTTTATATTACTATTTTTAAAATTTGGGATAAAATATTTTTAGTGATACATTATCATTTCATAAGTGTGATTCACATGTTTGTGCAATATCTTGAAATAGAATGAATTTCTATGATACACTGCATGTTTAGTATATAATCATATTGGACACATGTACCTGCTAGTCTCTCTGGATTCCCATGCCATCACTATCTACCCATCTATGAGGGGATATCCATTCTCTAATGGTATATTGTGTGGGGGATCATTATACTATGGTTGGTGTGGAAAAACACTTAAATGATGCTTTCCCTCCCCATAGTATTACTACTATTTGAGATGACACTTGAGATTGCCATAGATATTGGAGAGTCCAAGGAACTCATGATATGAGGAGCCATATATCTATTTGTACATTGTATAGTATTTTATTTATCATTGAGTATTGTCATAAAGAGTTATAATTACTCATTATTGTAAATCAATAGTGGTAGCTGTGGACTTGTTTTAGTTGTAGCTGAATTAATGTAATTACTTTTTGTATTCCTATTATGACATGTACTCTCATGATATTAGAGATCAATATTATGTGATGTACCATGTTTGTTTTTATTATCACCATGTGTATTTATTATTATCTCTATATATTCTTATGGTGTAATCTATATTTTTTATATGTGTTAAATTAAAAAATAATGTTGACATATTTTTATGTCTAACCCAACGAGGTTGTTTCAAATATAACCAAGTGGTTTTGGTTGGTTTTATCAAATCCAAAACATGTGAGTAGGGTTTGTTTGATATTACATTTGGAATATATTATTTGTTGAAATAACCAATGATAAGTAAGATTTATACTATATCCTTCAACAACTAAGACTTTTATAATTAGATTGTTATTGATGCCAATTTTGATAAAAAGAGGTGGATTATTGGTGTGAAAGACAATTTCATAATTTATCATATCTTCTTCAATAAATTTTATGGAAAGTTTGGTAAAATAAATTATTTTGATATAATCCACCTTTGTAGTTTAAGTAACATCAATAAGTATCTAATATTCATTATATGAAGTTTATTCTCTATCTTGTAGTTGTTTCATAAGAAAACTATGATGATAAGGAGAATTTATTACTAATTCTATGAGAGGAATTTTACAAGGCATAAAATTAAGTTTATCTAAGAAATTCCAATGAGGTTTAGAAGAAGAGTGATGAAAAGGTTTATTTTGATTAGGTGGGGTAATTTTTAGAATTATCTAAGGTTTTATTTGTGTATACATCCTCACTAGTGGTTAGTTATGAAGACAAGGTCTGAGAAGTTGTAGGATCTTCAATAAGTTGATCTTCAGTAAATAGTTTCTTAGGTTTGGTAACATGGCATTTAAAAGAAATATTCAAATATAATTTACTTTAGATGCATTCACATATTGATAATTGGTATAATATTTATCACAATATTCATCAATAACACAAACACTTTCATTAGAGTGTTGTGTATTTGGATTATAAGAAAGTTTTTGAGATTTTTGGGTAGTAGATTTGACAAATTCTCTCTTTTAAGAAGATTTGAGATAAGTGTGATGGAATAATTTGATCATAGCATCATGATCAAAGGCATATCATAACATGAAGGAAACTAAATATTTTACGAGTGCAAAGACCAATGACAACATGAAACCATAATTTTTTTTTAAGGATCACACCATTATGGGGGAGTGACATTGTTATAGATGAAAGGTTTAGATGGAGATAGTAATTTATTCATTTCTTAAACCTTCTAGGGTGAGTAACAGGGAGTTTACATATCTAATTTGACTGATGCCATTTTCATTTTAGGTGATTTATATTAAATATTTGTACTCATTATTGCATTAGTTGAAGTTTAGAAAGATTCCTTTATTGAATCACGATCCGGGAAACAATTCAGATGACAATTCGGGTGATAGATCCACCTCAATTGATGGCGGAACTTCCGGGAGCCATAACTTTTGCACCGTAGCTCCAATTGACTTGCCGTTTGAACTGTTGGAAAGCTAATAATGAGGGGAACATAGTGAGATAACATTTATCTTTGATAAATGAAGTTTTATCACATAAACACAATGGAAGTGTCCAAAATTTCAATTTAAGTAGTGCAGTCTAAAAATAGTAAGTTTCTAAAAATAGTAATTCCTCAAATTTTGTATTGTTGTAAATCAAGGAAGTCAAACCAATTCATCTCCCTAAAGATTGGTGACCTTACACATCCTCCCCACACCTTAAAAACATGTATAAATTAATATTTAACCCAAAAAGGAAATCAGACATCTTCTCAGAGATAAGCATATGTTTGGATCTGCAAATTTGATCAATAAAACATCTCTTCTCAGAGATAACATTATTTAAATTATTTTGTTCTTGTTTCTTGAATTATCTTTCAACCAAAGATTTCATGTTTTGGATCAAATTATGAGATGGTTCAAATTGATTCATAAAGAAGTTTTGTCTTTTATCTTGATCAAAATCCTTTTCTAAGGTTTGAGGAGAAAATACTCACACCTTATATTGAAGAGAGGATTTAAGGGAAATAATGAAAAGTTTTAAAATATTGTCATCACTAATATTATAGCTAGCCTTATGAGCTAATGAATTCCATATTTTGATAAACGTATGAGAAGATTCAATAGGTAATTGCTTATCATTGATGAAGTGACTAAGACAATTTTTAGGAAGATAATTTTGTTGAAGTTATTTAACTAAATCATTTAAAAAGTTATATAGTTGTCAAATGGAATGTTGGGGGAGTTAATTATACCATTCTAAATCAACTCTCGTAAATGTTTTAAAAATTATTTTAGTGGTAGCAAAGTGTTGCCTTAGACCCATTCCTTATAGAGATTGCCAAATGTTATAAGGAAGATAGTAGGGTTTGTAGGTCCATCATGCTTAATATTTGAAGATATGTTTCTAATATTCATGGAATCAATGAATGGAGCTAAAGGTTAATTTAAAATATGTTAGAGCATTTTGTTGTGTATGATAAGTTGAAGGATGATATTACAATTAGCATCTCTAAGAGGAGGGGGAATATATATATATATATATATATATATATATATATATATATATATATATATATATATATATATATATATATATATATATATATATATATTTTAATTTGAGAAATGACAATAGGGGTTTGTCATACCATTTGTAAGACATGATTTTTTAGTTGGATCATTTGAGAATTGTTATTTGTTTGCATATTATTCATTTTTTAAACTATTTGAGAAATAATTTTAGTTATATCTATAGGTGGATTTTTATTTCTATTGGTACGAGGTGGAATGTTAGTGTTGGTTTGAGGAGTATTTATTATAGGGGGTTCCCTATTGGAGGGTTTTTTTTGTTCACTCCAAACTCATCTATTCAAAAATTCCCATGAGATTGGGTATTCCCTAAAAGAAGAAGGTGGGGATAACTATGAAATTTCATCCTCTATTTTAGGACTAATTTGGGACTAGCCAAGGGCATGGTTACAGGTATTTAACTTCAAAAATAGAGTTTGCATGAGTACCCAAGAGATTCACTATTACCACCAAAAGTTAAATATACAGTTCATAAACATAGGTCAAATATTATTTTTAGAATTTGAGTATTATACTTTATAATTATAAACACAATGGGAAAGGATGGTTCAATTTCAAATAACAAACAAAAAAGATAGGTAAGAGTAAGGAAAAAAAGGGAACCTCTAGGTCTGGAATTAAATGCATTGATCATCAAACCAAGTGACTTTGCCATAATTATACCACTATATACTAAGTTTCAGAAAATGTATACCTCCTAGAACATACAATGAGAAGATTCTAAGGGAACCAAGAGTATGACTTCAATATGAGCTCTCACTAAATATGAGTACTATGGGTTTATAGTATGTTACACATGAACATATACGGTAATTTATAGATTGACACATAAATTAATACTACTAAAAAATGGAAATGAGAGATCTCACACAGTGATTATGATATTGAACACATCATAACCGTAATATACATAAAGCAACAAAGTATTGAGCCAATTAACCTAGCATTGCAATAATTAAAAAATGGAGATGATAGAGAATTGAGACATAAGATAAACCCTTCATATAAAATAGATATTGTATTCATTAAAATAAATGTTTTTTTAATAATTGATCTGGGCTAACTTTACAATTAAGAGACATGAAGAAATAATTAGGTGAAATCTTAGCTATAATCTGATAACACTTTCAAGCAATTTTTTATCGACCCATATATTACAATACAATTATTCCTTATATAGATAAGTATGGGGCTCACCTCCAAATAGTGTGAGAATTACCTCTTGGGCCATGATGGCCACTCATTACATTTAAAACCATAATTAAAAATTTAAAAGAATAAAATCCCTTCAAACCTATAAAATATATGTGGGGGATCACTTAATTGATATGAAGAGCAAACAAACAAGGTTCATATACTAACTACTTTAATTTGGCATCCCTAGCTTCCAATATGGTTATCATGACATCAAACTATTTGTATATCCTGGAAAGACTCATTAGGGGTTCCCTAAAGACTACCTTGGCTTGAGTCACTAGTCTTTGATAGACTTGGAAGGGTGATTCCATTAACACTTAGACCTCAGAGACTTGGTTAATTATTATTGTGGGATGCATTGATAGATCCATCACTATTTTGACCCCTTCTTAGTTTGCTCTAGAGACTTTCTCCTTCATGACCTAGTCGAACTGATCTAGGTAGACTCTAAATTACCCTTGGTCACGTAGGGTGCCATCTAAGTGAAATACCACAAATATATTGAGCTCTTTGAAGTAGGCCAATATCTTCTTCTTTCCCTCTTCCAAGGGTCTAGTTGTAGTGCAAACCATAGCCAACTATTATTTTATAATATCCCTTATATTACCAGTGTATATCTAATATAACCCCAATTCTAAGGTCAACATAATTTTTATCTTTAGGAACATCGCTTTGTTTATCACCACTTGAATCTTCCTACATTTTTATTTAATCTCCACATTCCTCTCCATGTAGGCTTGGGTTTACTGGATAACTATGTTGGGCTTAGCCAAAGTCTTCAATACTTTCTCAATGACTAAAAATAGTAATAAGAGGGCATCCTTGACCTACCCAATAAAATCAATGGGAAAAATGCTCTTCACTTGGGCTTCTAAGGTTCAAACCTATCTCTATATGTCATCAAGGAATGTTTTAGACATAGGTGAGTTGTCCAAAGAATGGAGAGTATGTCCTCAGCCATCCTTTCTTCCCTAGTATAATTTCTCACCTTGGTGAGGGATAACAAATCTTGATGGGTCTACAAAACTACTAGGTTCTCCTCCTAGATAAACCATTGTTTCAATGTCCTCCTCATGCTCCCATAAGCTTAATCAAAGATATATTATGCATCTAGGTCACCTTGGGTAGTCATCTCTAGTGCTTGTGACCTTGGGACCATTCCCTTGGTTGTAGGAAGTATAGGAGGGGTAGATGAAATGATTGTAAAGGGTAGATGATGAGGTGGAGGGAGTGAATGAGTAAATTAGTAGAGGAAAAGGTGGAATGAGAGAGAAAAGAAGAAGTGGAGGAGGAGATAGGGCATTAAAAGCAATAGCTATTAGAGGAGGCATAGTTGGACTTGGAGTATAAGGAGGAGAAGGTGGGGGGATGACCTACAAGATCATTTAGGAGATACCATGAGTATTTGGATTTGGATCCTCTATGGGTTGAGAAAGATCTATAGGTGGTATAAGGGTCCTCCTTAAACCTTATTCCCTTTATTATCCTTTTTTTTTCAATCCAAGATAAAACTTCTTGGTCATTAATAACATCAAGATATAACTTATAATCATCCTCTACCTGATGACCATAGCTGATATTAAGGTAGGTTGAATAATTCACTAGATAAGCTTTGATTATCCCCTTGGGGTCTTAGTTCTAGAGCTTGTTTCTGACTAAGGTGAAGGAGTCCCTATCATCTAACATATTATAAATTAGAGGGAAGGCCTTGAAGACATGGTGCATGATTTTGATCTATAGTGGTGGGAATTCCTTTTAATGACACTATATAAACAACCTAAAGATTCCCTCCACCAACTAATAGGCAATTTCCTACTCTTCTAGATGGTTTGAGATGAAATAAAATAGGCAGAGGTGATCCTTGAGGAAAGCTAAAATCTATATCATAGTGACATATTTGTAAATACATTAGTCCTTAATAGAAATTATGGAATATTGAATAGCTTGTGATACCTAGGGCATCAAGGACTCATTGATCACTCGATAGACCACCAGGTAGAAATACGTATATGCCTTGGATGTGGTTCTAGAACTAGTGACCATATATATTGTAGAAGACCACATGGACTATTGAGACCTTAGTAATCCATAAAGGAAAAACTAAAGGCTTGAAAAAGAGCTTCCCATACAATGTATCCACTAAGTATCTCATCATGTAGAAATTACTCCTGACTTAGGGATTTGTGAGGGAATTGACCAACTTAAAGTTGATTAATCCTCCCATGTTCACGAATTATGTGCATGTGAGGATAAAATGCATGAGAGGTACCTATAGCTAATTCATGTGTAATAAGTATTGGGTACCAAATAATTAGTTTAGAAGGATCAATCCTACCTAGACTTCCTCTTTGTTAATCCATTTACCATCTGGGTTCTCAGCCAAGTCATGGAGGATGTCATATGTTTGGTAAGTTCCCATCCAGGCCATCACCATTATCACATCATAATAAAAGGTGTGGTCCAAAAGGGAGTAGTCCACCTTGTAAGCATTCCCAAGGATATCAATAATATGGTGTTGGGAGTTAGGTGAATATACCTAGTCATAGACCCCATCTTATATGCAGATGACATTATGAAGGAGGTTACTAAATAAGTCAACATAGGAGAATACCTCTAACTTGGTAGAATATTTGTGAATTTTTCACTTCTTGTAGGATTGAATGGCATCTTCAAACTCTACCTATGGGTCATTATCAAAGCCTAAATCCTTGGGGACTTGTGTGATCATATTGAATAAGTAATTTTAGTGGTTAAATCTGGTGAATCTAGCCAAGAGTGTGGTATCCTATTACTTAGGTTTGGCCTTTATTTCTAAAGAGGATGCAACCATTATATCATGATGAAGGGGAAATAGGGAACCTCTAAGTGTAGGATAAAAAAAATAAATAGGTACTCTATGAGAATTAGAAATCCAAGAGTTGAAGTGTTCTCAAAGGTATAAATGGTAACTATTAGTGAGATTTCCTTAGAATTTTATAAATTCATGCATAAATCCATTGTATTTATAGTTTTTGGTAGTTCACTTGATATGAATTCAAATTTGATTTGGTTGCTAGATTTTCTCTTTTTACTTCAAAATCTAGAGTTAAACTATAGCCCATTATTGGGCAAATAATAAAGCATGGAAAAAACTCAAAGTATAATAGAATGACACATATGTGAAGTATAATATTTTATCTCTTTTATAACTTTTGTATGTATTCAGCCTTATAAGCCTAAATGTGTAATATAAGAATACAAAGAGTCTTTCTATTTGTATTTTGAAAGGATAAAATGTGAAAAGATGACATATTGTAAAAGACTATATATAATACTTTGCTATAATATAATATGGTTCTGATGTGTTGATATAGAATAATATAATTATTCTATTATGGTTTTCATAATCTTATTTTATATATGGCTAATCTATAATGAGCACTCTATTTTAATTTAATGTTTTCTCGAATGTTATACCAGTTATATTCTATATTCTATTATAAACTGAGTTATTATTTATTTTTAGGTACATATTTATATAACATAAATTTTATGTAATACAATATTCTCTTTTACACCTTTTCTATTACTCTCCACTACGCAAGCTATCCATGTAATTAACATGTTCTAGAGTATTTCCAAAAACCTATACTAATAATGGCACAGTGAGTGTGAACCTATTTAGATGACATATATTGATATGGTTACTAGGGTAAAGATATGTATAAATATGGTTAGATGAGAGAATCTATAACTTTACAAAAGAAGAAGCATGAAGAATCATAAAAACTACAGAGAGGATTATCCAAAAACATCTTTGTGGTAACATCTATGAAATGTTTTGGTGCGACTTGCCAGGATTATTAGCTGTGTGGCTAGCTAGATTATAATATTATTACTTTAGTCTAATGATAATATAATATATAGTATAGACCAAGGAAAATTAGAAATATTGTGTAACCTAGATAATTATTGGTCTTAAGCATTAGATTACTATATGAAGAGTAAAATTGACAACTATATTACTAATTTCATAATACAAGGATACATAGCTTTAAGACTATACAAGATCAAAATTTTTAATAAATTAGAGGGGAATTTTTACAGTGACTACCTTTGTTGATAAATAAGTTGGTTTTGGAAAAGACCATGGTACCTACTCTAGCTAATATGGAAAAGTTGCTTTGAGCACCATGGGGGTGCATGCATGATAAAGTGAATGATGAAGAGCTGAGTAAAAGGAACTTGAACCTGATCCTAGAAAATGAAAGGTGAAAATACTTAGAACAAAAATGAAATTATAGGACTAGAAATGGAAATATGATAACAAAGAAGGTGGAATAAGATAAAAGACCCAGAAGTAACTATGAATAGGACTAGGAGTAGAGAAGAAAGTGTTAGAGCTAGATAAATACAAGAAAAAGATGCTAGAGAAGAGAGGTTTTTGAGAGAATATATGGAAACTACTCAAATAAAAGGGTATGTAGAATATGAAAAGTCCCTAATGAGGAAGAATATGTTGGAAGCAGTGATGTAGAGGTAAAATAGTTAGGAAGTAAAGGTAGATTAAAATTAAGGGAAGGGCTTTTTAGCTAGAAATAAGAAGGAAAGTTCTTGTGAAAATGTTCAAATATAAGGTATTATTATTGTAATTTCAAGTTAAAATTGAGAATAAGTTATAAATAAACATCATTCACTTAAATGGTATGCATCCCCAAGCCAACTTTATTTATTGAAAGTAGAAAAATTATAGAGAGAAGTAGATTTAGGTTGGTTTTATTCATTTATTAATAAGTTTGAAAAGATTGATGTAGAAACTAAGTGGGAATTAGAAAGAAAGAAATTACAATAAGTAGGATTTATTTTTACTCTTGAAGATATTAGTGCACAATATCTTATAATCATAGTAAACAATATGCATTCTCCCAACATTGCAATAATAAGTGCACAGTCACCACCAGTCATAGTTACTAGTATTCAGACATCTGTAGTAACAACTACCATCTATGGAACTTAATGTAGGTATGTTTTTGCCTTTAATTCCTTGTGATGGGTCTATAGATCCCAAACAATACATGATAACCTAAGAAATTAAATGGATTGTAAAAGGTATAACATCAGATGATGTGAAGAAGTGTAAACTCAAAGGGGATTTGGTAGCACATGCCTTGGAGTTCATTTAAAAATTAAATGTAAATTACCTCAATCTCACATAAGTTAAATATTTTCTAGTAGCATAATTTAAGGTAAAAAATGTTCCAATCAAGTTATTTAAGACCTGAAATAAATTTAACAAAAATTTGGGGAAACAGATGGAAAATATGGTCATAATTTTTTTGATGTGATGAATAAAATTGATTTTATTTTATAAGACAAAGAAAAGGATTCCTATTTCATAGAGGGTATACAACCAAGAATAAGATTCATTATTGTATAATCCCATTTCTCCACCAGGGTTGATTCCTTGCATGCTACCATACTGGTAGAATAGATAGAAGATTACATAGATCTTCCATTGATGGGATCAAAAGTAGAATCTAAGTTGGATGATTTTATGAAGAAGATGAGTGACATGCATGAAAGTGCTAATCTTAAGTTAGGGTTATGGTGTGTATAATGTGTCTAAGAGGGACATCATATAAATTTATATCCAATAGTTAAAATAAAATTTTATGAAATTTATAGGGTATTTGGACATCTTACATATAAGTTCCATCTTTTCACAAAATATATCCAAAAGTCACACAACATGTACTGTAATTCTTAAAAATCTAAAAGTCATGATGAGACAAGATACCAAGCTTTGAAAGAATTAAAACAAGATATAACTAATAATGTCTTTATCATTACAACTCAACAAATAACAACTAGAAATCAAGCAATTTTAGAACCAAACATGGAAATGATGAATGCGACTCAATGTAGTTCAAGATGGATTCCTTTGTTGCCTCAATATCAACCAAATGGTCCAGAAATATCTAATAATGTGTCATCTCCCTCATACCAATATTCTGGCCAGTATACACAACCCTATAACAATATGAATCTTCAGTAATGGTAGGCAAATTGGACTCCATGTTCTCCTTAGCACCAATATGGGGGATATGATGCACAGATGAATCAATACAGAGGATATGATGGATAATAATCAAAAGGGTGGGGATATAAATAAAATAAAGGATGATATATAGGGGATATAGGGGAGGATATCATGGTGGATATTAAGGAATTCATAATAATGATAACTAGCAAGTGTGACCCCTATGTAATTTTATCTATGCAACACATATAACATTATGCAAGGAACTTCCCCACCAACCCTTAGAGACAAGTCTATTATGTATAATACATAGTTTAAGGTCAATATCAAACATAATATTTCTTTATTTTGGATAAATAAAGAAACGAGAAGCCAATGTGCAATGTAAATATGATCAACTCATAACCAAAGGAAAATGTATTTGTGGAAGACATCATAATGTAACAAAGAGATGAACAAGGCTTACCTCATTTAGAAATGCCTTGGGTTCATGGCATTAGAAAAATTTTGTGGGATAAATATCTCGATCCTACTACACAAATTAATTTAATGTATGAAGATGTGTAGTTATTATAGGAAATACAACATAAACCAATTTTTGAGGATGATAACATAGCTATTGATGCTCAAATGTATGGGTAAATTATTAGGATAATGAGGTAAGAGGGTGTTTTGAATACTTTAATAGATCTACTAAAACTACTCAATACACTACACAATGAGGATATATCCTAGAATATCACCAATTTCTTACATAATCTCTTGGAGTGTGCATAGCAAGGATACACAAGGGTCATTAAATTAGTTTGGTATATCAAGTCAAGAAGCCTTGGGATGTGGATTTTTGAATCGATATTGTGTTGGCTAGATATGAAATTCAAAATGTTGTATTTGATTTCAAAATCATAGTCAATATGATTCCTTGATCAATATGGTAAGCTATTGGTCAACCAAATCTAAGAAATAGTCTAGTAACATTTATTTTGGCACATTATGGCATAGTCAAACCCATTGGTAGGTTATAAGATGTTAAAATTAAAGTGGTTGAGCTCATCTTATGAGGAGACATTGAGGTAATCAACATAAATATAATAAAGACTCATTACCCTACCTTAATTGGTAAAAAATGGGCCTATGATGGCCAAATGACCATCAACACTATGTTAAATCAATTAGAAGCTCATCAAAAAGATAATATAGTGGTCATACCCCTAAATAAGTCTGATCAAAATCCATATATTATCACAAATAAGCCATAGTATCCTTATGATTATGGGGATAATAGTTGGTTTAAAGTGGGTACAGATGAAAGGTAAAATGGGGTGTGCTCTATTGAGTATCAAAATTGGAAACCATATAAAGCGTAACAAGAATAACTAATAGAATTCAAACCTATTATAAAAAAGTATCTAATTATTCAAGTTCACATTGAATATTATGTTTTTCCTTTAGTGCACTCTACAATAAGATCTAAAGTAGATTTTTTTATAATACTAGTGCAAGTATGAGGACTATATCGAACTAACTTCATAAGGTATTCTACCTTTAGAATCCACATCATCCATAAGTGGTGATTTAGACACTCATATCTTAAATTTGTCTCATAGGGATCATGAGTTATGACCTCTTCGTATGGTGTTAACTATATAATACTAGATACCTCAATACTTGACAAGAGAAGATATCACTTTATTTGTATTGAGGCTTGAACACCATGTTTCATAGGTAGATCAATAAGTTAACACACTTAAATATATGGTAAAAATAATTACTATGACATGGTGGATAGTATACAAAAACTTATAATTATATTAGGATGAAGCATGCAAAATATTGCATACAAGTTCTCAACTACTAGCTAGTGTCAAATCAAAATGGACTTTCTTTCAAGAAGGTCAATGCCCAAAACTGCACATCTATCAATCTTTGGAATAAATAAAATAAGATGGAATCATTTATCTAGTTGAAAAGGTAGAGTGGGTGAGTCCCATGGTTGTTAAACCTAATAAAATAAGATAAATTTGGGTGTGTGGGGAATACCACACACCAAATGATGCTTGTGTTAATGATCCATTTCTAATTCATTTTATAGATGAAGTCCTTTAATATCTTTTTGGGCATGAAATATATTCATTTATGGATGGTTTCATTGGATATCACTATATTCATATTGTGAATGAGGATCAAGATAAGACCACCTTTGTTATTGAATGGTGATCATTTTCCTACAAGGTAATGCCATTTGGTATAAAAAATGCACCTAATGTATTTTCTAGAGCTTTGGTAAACACATTCAAATATTTCATTCATGATTTATTAGAATTTTATTTGGATGATTGGTCTATCTTATCTTTATTTAAATAACACTTATCAAAACTAATATTGATGTTGGAGTGATGTAAGCATTTGTGCATCACTTTAAATTTAAATAAGTGTCTATTCTTTACACTTTTCAATGTCTTGCCAGGCCATGTTGTGTGTAATGATGGTATTTTGGTCAACCTAGCTAAATTTTTTGTTATAATAAGAGTTCCATATCCTACTAACTCATTTTAAGTGCACACCTTTCTTGGTCATATAAGATATTATTAGAAGTTTATAAAAGGGTATGCAACTATATTTACCTCCTTGAATAAATTACTATGCAAATATACCAAATTAGAATGGACACCAAAATGTAAAACAACATTCATTGAGTTAAAACAAAGATTGGTAACAACATAGATCTTATTTATTCCTAACTATAAAGAGTCATTCCATGTACATGTGAATGCTTCTGGTACCATAGTCAGAGTTATCTTAGTGCAACTAGACAAAGGTGAGTTGGACCACCCAATACATTTTTTTAGAATGAAACTATCAACTATAGAAAATAATTACATGATTAAAGAGAGAGAATAACTATCCATGGTCTTCACATTATATAAATTTTGACATTAGTTATTGGCTACCCCTTTTGAGTTCTTCATGGATCACCCAGCATTACAATACCTAGTTAATAAGCCAATATTGGGAAGACATATATCAAGATGGTTAATTCTCTTTCAAGAGTTTAAATTATGGATTAATGTTAAGCTAATCCAAGAGAATGTGGGACCATATTACCATAGTAGACTTCATAATGGGGAGGAAATAGAGGAACTTGAAGATGAATCCCTAGATACATATTTATTTATATCTTTTATAGTTCCTAATAACATGGAAGACATTAAAAATTTATTGAAATAAAGAACTTTTCTTGTGCACTACACTAAGCAAGATAAGAAGCAAATGCTTACTTGGGCCATACCATATAACCTTATTAATGGATTCTTATATAATATTGGCAAATATGATGTATTGTGAAGAGTAACTTTAGAGAATGAGTGACCATATCTTATTATAGAGGCTCATCAAGTAATTATAGGGGCTCATTTCATAGGAGAAGACACTAAAAGGAAAATACTAAAAAGTGGTCTCTGGTGCTTGATGTTAATTCAGGATGTGCATAGAGTTACTAAACATTGACATTTGTGAATGAATGGGCATGCCAAACCAGCATGACAAAATGCCTTTGGTACCCATCCTTGATAAAAAAAAAACCCTTTAAACAATAAGGAATTGTTTTTTTTGTACCCATATATTCTCTAAGTAAGTTCATTCATGATCAATATAATAGTACTATGATATATTATTTCACTAAATGGGTGGAAGTTGTTGCCACTCTAAGATATAGTGAAAAAGATGCTACCATGTATGAAAACATCATCATGAGGTATGGATGTCTATTTAAATTGGTAAGTGATAGAGTCATGTATTTCCTAAATAGTACTATCAATACTCTCACTAAGGAGCATGATATCACACCAAAAAAACATAGCTTACCATCAATAGGTAAACAGATAGGCAAAAACATCCAATAAAGTATTGGGGAAGATGTTAAAAAAAATTTAATATACAAAAGTGGATTATTGGCAAGATGAAATTCATTTTACTCTATGGGACTATATAAAACATTACAAAAGAGTTACAAGGTTCACTCCATTTTAACTAGTATATGGCCTTGATTCAGTAATGCCTATGAAATAAATTATACCTATTTTGCACATTGCGATGGTTATGAGATTATGATATCAAGATTAATTAAATAATTGTTGATGGATTTCATAAATATGGAAGAAAATAGATAAATTTCATAATGCATATAATAGATTAATAAGAAGAGTCAAAAATCATGGCATGATTATAACTTGTGATCTAAACAATTTTACCTCTAGAAAATAGTATTGCTTTATGAGAGTAGATTTAAATAATTCAATACAAAGTTATGCCTTAGATGGAAAATACTATATATCATTCATGAAGTATCACCATGGGGTATCATAGTGTTAAAATATTGTAAGGAACCATATTACAAGGATGTATAAATATATGTAGGCTTAAGCCATATCATCTTTAATCTCTATTGTTCAGCTAAAATTTTGAGTGGCTACTGAGTACCACCATGTAGTTAGGATTTTATTTAATATATATTTTTTATTCTATTTTCTTAGGTTAGAATATTTTTATATAATGTTTTTTATATCATAATACATCACAACCACCAAGAAGTATATATCATCACAAGGTGTGATTATATTCCATAGACAACTCATAGAAGATAGTTGGACATAACTACATCAAGAATTTTAATTAAGTTTAGGAAGGTGATGATAAGATAGGTATGGTAAAAGGAAGTTCAATAGTCAGTTTAGACTATTAATGACATGACCATTCAAAAATATTGTATCTTTTTGAAAATATAATTAGTAGTAAATAGACAAGTGGATTCATATGGAAAATTGATTAAAAAAATGGATAAATATTCACATATAATAACTAATAAAGAATAAAATCAAAGATACTAATAATTAAACATAATTTTCAAATTATTTTTTAAAAACTCATATTAATTAAAAAAAGGAACATTCTTGCATAGGTATTCAGTGCATTCAAAGTAGGTACTGGCATAAAATTAGGTTCCAAAAACTATATGAGTAGGGTATCAACAACCTAAAACATTAAAAACTTCAACTAATAAGAGAATTAGATGATATACTTTTAGAATACCAAATCGTGAATGAATTTTTAACCATAGCATAATTAAATAGGGAAATCATTCATTCTAACCCACCAATTGAACCATGTAGAGGGGTAATTTATTTATTTTGCTATTAGATTCATAAAAAAAGGAAACAGGGATTGGGATAGGTATTTTAAAAAATAATTATAATGATTTGGATCCATTCAATTTTATATATGCAACATAAAATACTCTTTTCCCAAGATACTTAAGGATCAATAAAATCAAGAGCCATCACAATTCAACATCCATTAAAAGGATCTGACACTAAAATATTTATTAAGATGCCTACATTTGGCTAGTTAGATGAGGTCATGATGACTTTGTTGAGATGTTATAATCAAGGGGATATCTATTTAGCTTAAAATGTTATAATTTACATCATGGTGTACACCATGGCATGAGCCACCAGCCTTCCCAATCATGAAAAGCCTCTCCTCCCTTATAATTCTACACCACCACCAATCCATTTAGATATTAGGAAAAAATATACCACACAGGCAAGATGAGGAACACCCATTGACTCAATTAAGTATGCTTCACTATGCATCATGGTACAATGCATCATGAAAAATATTTTGGAAAACCAAAAAGCAATCAAAATAAGTGATAAATGGCATAATTAATATTGCTTACATATAAAAAAGTTATGAGAGGAATTAAACTAGCATAATTTTTTGATATCCAAGGTCACCACTAACATAGAAAATGTACTTATAAGAATCACACAGACATTTCAATACTAGTTTTTGGTTCTCTTATTATGTTTCATGTAGTGCAAATTTCCACTCAGGCTAGTCAATGTAATTTTAGACTTGTGGCCTAATAATGCCTTCACAAACATCACATGAACCAAAATAGAGAAACATTAAAAATAATTAGGGTGATTTAACACATGTTGGATTGAATACATAGATTGTATCTAAACATACCCCATGATCCCACAAGATGTAATGCAAAATTTGGGACATCATGTTTTAGTCACCAAATTACATTATGGCATTCAGATCAAGCTTTATGAGTTAGATACTCCAACTATGACCTCAATGCCATTTTTCATTTTAATGGTCAAAGAGAAGGCTGAAGTGTACATGCAAAAATATTTAGCTATGAGGTTTATTTAACTATTGTAATCCATTCTTCTTGAAGTGTAATACGCAGAAGTAGAGCAAACAACCTTGTAAGAACCAGCACAACCACATGCTTAACCATCATAACCAACATAGCTACAAGATCTACTACAACAAGAGAAAGGTAAGAAAAAAATGCCTATGCATAGAGCCTCATCACCACCACCAAAGAAAATAACTTGTCAAACATAGTCCTAGCTCAATAATCCCATGGTTATAAGGATAGCTACTGAGTGTGATCTACCTAAGTTAGTAGTATAAGAACATGACATTCTCCAATCAATGTTGGAAGATATCATAAAATAGGTGTATGATAAAGATGAGGAGAAGGATTTATTCTTTTATAAAGTAGTGTGTACCTTCCAAGTTTGAAATTAGGTAAGAAAAGACATTTGGATTGATATTACAAGAAGTATCTTAGTACAAGTTTGAGGCTAAGATATTTTCAATAGATCTAGTCACATGATCATTAGTTATGTAGATGGTGGGTTTAATTAAAGAAGATAGTCCTACACCAATATTATTTTAATGACTAAGAACACAAAATTATATTAAACCATCACTAACTATGTGGGAAAGGATGGTGTCTTTTAATAAACATGTAGAAGAAAGTGGTGCACAACAGTCTCCAGAAACACAATAATATCCTCAACCATAGGTTCTAAAGAAGTAATAGTAGACTCTCACACCTCCAACTAAATAAAATAAAAATAAATTGGTATGCAAATACTAGATATGTGATTGTAATCACTCATGCATATTGAACCAAACACTGATCTTGTATACCTAAAAGGTGATAAGGAACCCATGGCTAATACTACACTTGAGGTAGTAGCTAGACAAAAAACTATTCAAGACACACTTGACCCTAAGGAGGTGAAGAAGGAAAAAAGGAACAAGAAAAAATAGGATCAAATACAACCAAAAATTATGCAAGAGAAACAACAAGAAACTATGTAACATCAATAACAAAATCAACAAGACATAGGAAATAAAATAGAAAAGAAGGCTAAGGAATTAGAGGATGTATGCAAATAATTTGAAGAAGATAAAGCTATAAGGAATAAGGCTAAGGAAACAAAAGCTATGTAGAATCAGGTTGAAGACACTGAAGCTATAAGGAAGAAATTCAAAGAAGTAGAAGTTATGTGTACACAGGATGAATAAACAAAAGCAAAAAATAAAGAACATGAGGAAGCCCAACATTAAAAAAAAAAAGGTGTAAGATACACAACAAAAAGAAAAGGATCAAGAAGCTCAAGCCATGTTTGATAAAGTATAACTTACATGTGCAATATAAACAAAATTAACCCAATACAAAGCTAAGGCTAAAGCTGAAGCTAAATCTAAGGTTGAGGTAGATAGTAAAGATAAAGCTCAAGCTGATGTTAAGTCTAAGGCTAAATAGGAAGCTAAAGCATAAGTTGAATCTAATGCTAAGGCCAAGTTTGAAGCAAAAACCTAGGCTAAGGAGTATAAACATGTAAAATAATAGGCAAAACAAACAACCTTAATTCACATAAAGGCCATAGAAGAATCATCAT
>JARHVA010000804.1:3872500-3887500 GCA_037957365.1 Torreya grandis | reverse complement strand
AAGATAGATTAGATGAGCTTACCTTTGATATTCAACTGATGTTAGCTATGCCATGTTGTTGCTCACAATTAAAGACGATGATGATGATGATGATGATGATGATGATGATGATGATGATGATTTAGGTACCACTACGCATTCTACTTGCCATGGTACGTGAAGTGCTCATAATTTAGTAAACTCTCAAGCATTATCTATTTCAAGTTGATCTAGATATTGATCAGATAAAACATGAGCCCCAAATAATTCCTCTATAATATCTCTGACAAATCACACAAGAGAGGAATTTAGATATAATTATGTAGTATTAATAACTACCTTTGATATTGGGTGCATTAGAAGTCAATGACTCAACACTTGGTGAATCATAACAACCTTTATAGATATTTAGTCAAACACCTCCTCAATTTTAGTAGTAAGTGATGCAAACTTTTATTTTTCAACTTTAGAAATATTGTAATTTTTTGTAATATAGTCTAAACATTAAGAGTGAGGCCAAAATGGTTAGAAACCTATAAAGAGTGGCTACCTAGTTATTCTAGCCTATTAAAACTTGAAAGGGTAGTAGGCTAGTATGCTACTTAGTTGAAAACTTAAAAGGGTAGATAAGTAGTTCACAAAGGATGAAAACTAATAAATGATACTTGGAGTAAAAACTACAAAATTTTTAATGGCTTATCTTTTTATCTTAGTTCAAATCAGCTTATGAATTTGTCTTAGGATGGGACAAATATTTAAGTATATCAAATTGTTAGGAGAAGAATAGAACATGATAAAACTATGAATTATAATAGGACACATATAAAAAGTATATTATTTCATCTTTTGTATAAATTTTATATGTATTCAACCTTATAAGCCTAATTGGTAATAGAAGAATGTGAAGAGTCTTTCCATTTATATCTCAAAAGGCTAGAATGTGAAGAGACAACATATTTTAAAATACTATATATAGTGCTTTATTTTTATAGAATATGGTTATGATGCGTTGATAGAGATTAATATAATTGTTTTGTTATGGTTTTACTAATCTTATTGTATATGTGTCTAATGCACAGTGAGTTCTTTGTTCTAATTGAATATGTTCTTGAATGTTTGCCAATTATGTTCTATTTTCTATTATCAATTAAGTTTTTCTTGATCTTTAAGTGCATATTCATATATCATATATGGGATGTAATTATGTAGTCTCTTTTGCACTTTTTTTGTTACTTTCCACTACACAAGCTATCTCTATAATTAACATGTTCCAGAGTATTTTTGGAACCTCTGATAACAACGATGATCCTCTATCACCATTTAGATATAGTGATGGTGATATGATGTTTTAAAATTATCTAATTGGGCCCACCTCCATTTTTCTTAATGTCCAGTGCATGGTAGACACACAATCACATCCCTTATAGGCTTCTTGGTTAACTCATACTTTTTGACACATGCCATCTACTCATTATTCCACCTATTTATAGTCAATACCTAGGCATGGATTTATACTCTTTGTCATTCCCTTAGGAAGGGTGATGTGTCACATAATGGCACATGACATATCTTGATTAGTTTTTTAGCCTCATCCATAACTTATTCTTACCTTTTTAGGGCCTTAGGTGGCTACTAATTCATCTATCTTACTGGGTGATGTGGCACTTCCTAATTTAGCCTTACTTTCTTAGGCTCTAACATCTTTGATGGGTATGGGAACTATCCAATCTAATAGTTAGGTGATGTGACACCTTCTTATTTGGTTAGGATCACCTGGGCTTTGACATCTATAATAAGTCTAGGGAATGACCACTCTAATATCTAGGTAACTTGGTGCCTTCTCATTCATCTAGGCTTTGACATCTCTAACAAGTCTAGGGATTGGACACTCTAACATCTAAGTGATGTGACACCCTCTCATTTGGGTGATCTATCCTAGGCTTTGACATCTCTAACAGGTCCTAATATTGGCCACTTTTATAGCTAGGTAATGTGGTACCTTATCATTCACTTGGTATCTCCTAGGATTTGACATATCTAATAGGTTCAGGGATTGGTCACTATGAAGTCTAGGTGATATCACACCTTCCCATTTAACCAGGCTCTCTTGGGATCTAACATCATTGATAGGTATGGGGATTTTCCACTCTAACATCTAGGTGATATTGCACCTTCTTATTTCACTGGGCTCTCCCAAGATCTGACATCTCTAACAGGTCTAAGGACTGGCCACTTTAATAGCTAGGTGATGTGTCATATTCTCATTTAGTTGAGCTCTCTAAGGCTTTAATATCTTTGATAGGTCTTGGGACTAGCCACTCTTATATATAGGTGATATGGTGATTTCTCATTTAACCAAGATAACCAAAGCTCTTACATCTCAGACAATTTTGGGGAATGACCACTCTAACTTCTATTTAATGTGGTGCCTTCTTATTCGGCCAAGATTTCCTAGGTTCTAACATCTATGACAAGTTAGGGGATTGGTTTATCTTATAACTAGGTGACATGGTGCCTTCTCATTTGATCAAGCTCTCTTTGGATCTAAAATCTTTGACAGGGATGGTGATTGGCCATTTTGATAGCTAGGTTATGTGTCACCTTCTTATTTGGCTAAACTCATCTAGGTTTTGACATCTCTAATAGATTTGGGCACTAGCTACTCTGATAGTTAGGAAATATAGTGTATTCTCATTTGGTTATGATCTTTTGGGCTTTGAAATCTCTAACAGGTCTGATAACTTACCACTCTAACATCTAGGTGACCTGACACCTTCTCATTCAACTAGGATTTCTCAAACTCTAATATCTTTGATAGGTTGAGGGAATGGGTGCTCTAAAAGTTATGTGACATGGCACCTTATCATTTAGTTGGGATATCCCTCTATTAAATCCACAAAAAGGATAAAATAATATGGGAAAAGATATGCCATGCATTTAATATTCACTTTTCAATTATTAAGACTTTGATTTATCATGAAGGGTGATGGGTCTATTACTACAAGGAAGGAATGAGACTCTGCAAATTTATATTAAAATAAGACTTTTAATTTTAACATCTTAATTCATGAAATAACTAGTATACCTTAGTTATAAAAATTAAATGAGGTTTTTTACTACTCAGGGAAATCAGAGGGACATATATCCCCAGGATTTAAGTACATACTACCAAAAAGAACAAAAGAAATGATCTTGAAGCTCTGATTCATGAGATTTTTTAGATGGGTACCCCATTTCAAAGAAAAGGGGGAATTTTGGCCACAAAAAATGGTTAATTCCATGGGGAAAGTGATGATAATCACTTAGAACCTAACTAGTTTATTCTCCTTTCCTTGCTCAACATAGAGATTATAAAAGGGATATTTATTCATGACAAAAAAGCTGAGGCACTAAAGTCTCATAATAACAATTGAAATAATGATATTTCACCTTATAGACAACCACATATGTGTGTAAGGATTGATTTTAATTTTACATTTAATTCCAAATTTTATTTGATTAATTGAGTCTGGATTGGTTATCAAGCTTCATTTGGGGCATTAATGTATTAATGGATTAGAGTGGATATGGATATGGAATTTATCTATTTCCATATGAGAATACATATCTATAATAAAGATACCTTTAGTACTATTCATATCCTTTCTCCACTTCCAACCAAGATGAAAAGCTTATGGTGGATATTGCTTGTATAGCCCTTTTGAGGTAGATTCAAAATTTAGATTTTGTATGTTTTCCTTATTATTTTCCAATTTTCCCTATGAAGAGATTATCATTTGTTAGTATTTTACATTAAGGGTTAAGGACCAAGCCAAAGGTGAATAGATGATGAGGAAGTTATAAATACCTTCCCAATTTTTAATTAGATCATATAATCTAATATTTTATTTAGATGTTATATTATGTAAAGATTGGTAGATCTATTAGGGTGTGGGCTATTCTAAAAACCACACATTTAGTTTAGAATCATTGGCCTCTTAGATATATAATGTTATAAGTTTCAATTACCATCCTAAAATTGATTAGATCAAAGGTTTTAACTCTGGTCTTCCTAATTATTGTCAATCCCTTTGGGGTTTGGCCTTCACCTGGAGCAATTACTAATAATGGCCAGACATAAGAGGAAAATCACAAAACAAAGAGGGAGTTAGAGGGGAATCAAGAAAAAATAAAATAAAATCACATAGTAAAATCAAGCACACAATGAAAAATAAACCTATGTAATATATACATTACCCCCTCTTCTTGGATTACTCAAAAACTACACCGAAAGGAACAATCGAGAAATAGTACTTTAGGAAATTCTTGTTTACTAGGAGTGAGATATTGTTAACCTCAAAATATTTGAGACAAAAAGCATTTTGGCCCAGTATTTTATCTATTTGGTATGGGCCAATCTAGACCATTATCACATACCAAAGAGATGGGGATCCCAAAAAGGGTAGTTATGGTGCTTTCAAGGAGATTGATGACTTCAGTAGTGGTGTTTATTTTATTTACAACTACCTTAGACCATCTAGTGAAATTTTCCGTTCTTGTAAGAATAAATTTATGACCAAATGATGAATTGCATTTGATGACCCCCATTAAATCCAATCCCAATTTTGTCAATGGTTTAGACTCCACAACAGACTACAGTGGCATTGTTGTATGTGTTTCTCTCTTAGCAAAGGTATAATACTAATGGAAAAAGTGGACATGGGAATGAATAGTGTGGGATAGTAGTAGCCTATAAAAATAACTCTATAGGCCATGGCATTTGTTGTAGGGTGATCAAATCCCAATTTTCATAGAAAATTTTCATTATCTCTTTTGCTTCTTCTTATGATATACACCAAAGATAGATTCTTTCATGGTTTATTATGAAGATAACTCCCTTATTTAGCATATATTACGTGGAATTAAACCAAAGGAATCTCTTTTATGTGTGGTTGAGTCCTAGAGGTGTGTTTCCATAGAGCAAAAATTGTATTATTAAGGCATACTATTCTGATTGAAGTACCCTCTTCTAGTTTACTTGGTATATTATAATCCTTGGGTTTATCTTTATTATTAGCTAAGTGAGGCCTTGTCATCTAACCAATTTGGTTGGATTTATTTTCAAGTTGTAATCTTTTAATTTTGTCATTCATCAGCCTCTTCTTTCACACATATCATTCTACCCCAACATTTATTCTATAACCGAGTCTAAGATAGTGGCATGGAATTTATTTGAAGGATGTAATGTATGAATTTCTTAACTACCTTGACCAAGACACAGGAATGATTTTATAGGGTAGAATATATAAGCTCCACATCCATAAGGTTGTCATTCATAAAATCCATGGGGTGTACTTCTCCTTCTAACCTCTGAGTAAGGCAAATGATGATGGTTTGATATGAATAAAGGGGATAGATATAAAAATCTCGTGTATAATCCAAGTTGATGGGGACCAGGGATTACATGATAGTGTATTTAATATATATAAAATCCTTCTTTGATTATACATACCATTACACTTTATCATCCTATTTCAACATTGTATTCAAGTGTTTTACTATTTTAGTAAATCCAAAAATAAATTTGTTCACAAAGTTGATTTTCTGAAAGAAATTTGTTAGTTCCTTCTTACTATTAGCTAAAGGCATATCAAAAATCATATCCACCCTTTTGAGGTCAATAATAATACATTATTTTTTGATAATGTGATTGATAAGCTTACCTTTAGTGATACCAAACATGATCTTCTTTGGGTTAAGGAAATTCTTTACCTTCTACATCTTTCAAATACCCTTTCTAAGTAGCGCACATGATCTGACCTATATTTTGAAAACATAGTTAGGTCATCCATGTAAATTATTATACATCTACCTATCAATACTTCAAAATAAAATTATATTTCCATTTATAAAATGTCACCAACATTAATCAACCCAAAGGGCATTCATTTATAAGCAAATATGCCCTACTTGGTGGTGAAAGTAGTCTTAGTTATATATTTGGGGTTAAATAAGACATGGTTATATCCTAAGAATCCATCCAAAAAGGACATCATTTGAGACACACCATATAAATCATCTTGTCTAGGGGGGAAATGGATAACTACCTTTATCTAAGGCCTGGTTCAAATTCTAAAAGTCTATGCACAAGCAAAATTGTATATGAATCTTTTGCACTGGGACCAGGTTGGCCACATAGGTGGAGTGGTGAACAAAGAAAAGTATCCCTAAAAATAATAGCTTGTGGACTTATTTATGTATTAAGGGCTCTAGGATTGGGTTTACAAACCTCTATCTTATCTGAAAGTATTTTTAGTTGGGTTTTAAGGGGATAATATGAGTGATTATTCTCAGGTCAAAAACCTTAAGGTATTTATAGGAATAAGCAATCACATCCTTATATCTCAATAGTAACCTTCATAGTTTCTCTAATTCATGGTTTGTCCAATCAAGATCCACATCAACCATTTGGGCATTTTTTTACAAGATTGAGGTTGATGAGTTAACACTTTTAGTCCTTGAAATTGGGTATTTTCAATTGAAAAATGGGGTCTAACTCATTGAATGCTCTATTTAATGACATAATCCCCTTTAGGACCCAATTCCCATGAATATTCATGATCCCATCCTTATCCAACTCATTCCCAAGGGTATCTCTATCTTTCTCATCTATAATTTGGGCCTCAAATATTCCCTCATTACTAAAGAACTAAAAGATCTATTGGTTATCCTTAAAAACCTAAATGTTTTCACATTATCTAGGATAGAGGGACATGAGATGAGTTACATAGAGAATATTATAAATTAGGTTCATCCAAGGTGGTTAGGTTTACAGCCATAGATGATAGTGAATCTATTATTTGGTTTTCCTCCTAGGGAATAGGGATGATATTAAATACATTAAACATTTTGATTAGGTCCCAAGCCATATGTCTATAACTTATAAGATATGATAGCTTACATTGAAATTTAGTCTTGATCTAGTTGACCACCTACTTAAAATCTCTAAAAACTCTTAGTTACTTTACCTTATGTTTTAATGCAAATTAGAATCCCAAGATTAGAGCTTCATACTCCACCAAGTTATTCATATAGGGAAACTACAACCTATATGATGCTAGATGTTTTATCCCTAAGGGATATATAAGTAAAACATTAGTGCCACTACCTTGCTTGGAATGAGATCCATGTATATAAAGAGATCATAGTCCAAGAAGACCTAAAATGTGAATAGTATGATCATTAAGGGAATTTGTGCTCAGCGTGTAGATACCTAAGTCTAAGGAAACTAGGTTTATGTTCTCACTAATAGCATTGTATTCAGTTATCATATGTTTCATGTGGGGTTATCTATATACACTAATTTATTTGTCTACTCCTCTCCATGGCAACCATATATGGGAGAAAACTATGGCCATATATCCATTCAGGGATTTAGACCAATCTTTATTAAGGAGCATGTTATAGGCTTCAAGGATATCCACCACTTGAATGTCTATGAAGTGTTAAATCCTAGGCTCAAATTATAATTAGATGTGGAAATTTATCATTTCACTTATCACTTTTACTTCTGACTTGTCTAGATGGACCACTACCTTATTCATTTTTAAAGAGTCCAAATTGATTTTATTACATATGCCTCCTAGCATTGCATTGGTTAAGGCTCTTGAATCTACCAAGTAGTTATGAATATTATTAATAAATAACTAGAAGGTTAAAATTAAATAGGGAACCTTAATATTATATTTATGAATGAGCACATTAGTTTGGACTGCTCTTGATTTTGGCTAGGCCTGTAGGGTCATCTTTTGAGTCAAATAATTTATCATGAGATCTTATTGCTCTATGATTTGAGAAAGATCATGAAGGGTAATGTTTTTCATATTATTGACTATGTTATAACCTATTTTAATTTGGAATTGTTGGGTTTCCATAGGTGCCTTAGGTTCTTGAGGTCTTGGAGTTGGGGGATCATTCCTAGCATTTTGGTATGGCAGGGTTGCACCATTGTTATGGGGTGTTGAGGTAGTAAAGCACAGTTACTAAATCCTATTTTAGAGGGTGTAATTTCTTCTTTGAAATTTATAAAATGATTGCACCTTAGGAATACCCTCCTCTAACTCATTTTATTCATAGCTAGGGAAATCCATGGTCTTTAATGCCATAATAGTACTAGGGGATTTAATTGAGTTAGAGGATTCTAGATGATTGGGGACCACCTCATATTATTCCATTTTATTCTAGAATATATCAAAATTAGAATTGAAATATATGTATTTTTATTCCCCATGTACTTCCATGTTATGTATTCAACACTAATTAAACTAGAATATCTTAAATATATTGATTTTGGGTAGCTTATTGGGTGGAGGTTTTGAGGGGTTGTGAGGGAGGTTATAGTTCCTATTTGGTATTTGATATGTTAAGTTTTTATTTGAAATTTATGAATTAGAAACATGCACCTTCCTTTGTATCCATATGAAGTCATTTTTGAGTTTTTGTAGCATCCATTGAATGACATCTAACTCAGTCTTGGTAGACTCCTGAGTTCTAGTTTTGGTATTGTTGGTTGTGGCCAATATTACATGGTATTGGGTTTGAAGGATCATTTCATGGATCTATAGGTTTAGAAAACCCAATTACTGGTTTGAAGTGGGGTGACCCAATGGGAGTTGATGCATTACAAGGAACAACTGAAGCATCAGATATTTGTTATTAACATTGGGTGAGAAGTTCAATGTAGGCATATGTGGTAGCATACTAAGAGTGGGGGTCATTATATGACCTTAGTGGTTTAGTTTCTTATCCACTTTGACATCCCCTACATAATCCAATGATAAGATTCTTATGGTTACATCCCTTCTTAAGAACATGGTTATCCAAAGGTATAGTGTATTCTTATATATTAAGTACTAATAGAGGGTAAAGTTGATAAATCATGATGAATGGGATACACAATGTCTAAAACCTAACATTAAAGTTCCAAATAGGCTCATTAGGCTCACTCTTGATACAAGTAAATTTCTATAATAGGAAATTAGGGTCTATCACTTTCCCAAATTGGGTGAGGAAAGAAGTACTAAAATGATCTTAACTTAGGATAAAGTCTTCAAGAAAGTTGAGGAACCAATCATATACTAATTCCATTAGGGTAAAGGGGAAAATCCTACATGCCACATCCTCATGCTCTATATTCAAAAGTCTTGGGGTAGTTTATTATGAAGTTATGTGTTCCTCTATAGTTCATCCCATGTCAAGGGTGAAATGGAGAACATACTTTCCAGGTTTCTTGGGTGAATCATGGATGACTCCTAGGACATTAATGGAGGTTCTAACTAATTAGTCCATATTGGTCTAAAAATTTGGGATAGGTTGCAGGAATGAACTTATGAGAATCATGGTAGGTCTAGATTGGTTATGCAAGGTTTTTTATATAAAATTAGGGGAAATTACCAATCATACTCAAGTGACAGAACCTAACCCTAGCAAGAAGTGAACTAGTCTCTAGGATGATTGACAATCAAGTAGTAGTATCACATTATTATCATTAATCTAATCTTGACATACTCATAAAATAAAATCAATGATAATCATTAAGTATTCTAATAAGAGGCCATCCTTCTAGCTCCATCTATTATTTTCTCCAAAATCCTTTATTCATGAAATTCCCATGAGATTGGGCAGTCCCTAAAATGGGAAGGTGGGGACAACTATAGACTTTCATCCTCCATTTCAAGACTGATCTAGGATCAGCCTAGGGCATGGCTATAGTTATTTGACTCCACAAATGGAGTTTTCATGAATAGTCTGCAAGAGATGCACTATTACCACCTAAAGTTCAATCCAAAGTTCATACACACAAGTCAAAGATTATTATTAGAATTTAAGTATTATGCTTTCTACTTCTAAACACAAGGGGAAAGGGTTTTTTTATTTCAAATAATAAACATAAAAGAGAAGGAAGAGTATGGCAAAAATGGATCATACAGGTTTGGAATGAACTCAATACATTGATCATCGAACCAAGTGACTTTGCCATATTTATACCACTATAGAATAAGTTTCACTAAAGTTATACCTCCAAGAATAAATAGTGGGAAGAGTGTGAGGGAACTAGGAGTTGGCCTTCAATATGATATCTCACTAAATATGAGTATTAGGGGTTTCTAGTAAATTACACATAAACACCAAATGGTAATTTATAGATTAACACACATATTAATATTATTACCAAAGGGAAACAAGAGAACTCACATAGTGATTATAATAAATTAATACATCATAACCATAACATACATTAAGTAACAAAGTATTAATACAATTAACCTGGCATTGAAAATCATTCAAAAATGGAGATGAAATAGAATTAAAACATAAGATAAATACTTTGAAAAAATAGATATTATATTCATTAAAATAAGTAAGTGATGTTACAATAATCGATCTAGGCCAATTTTATAGTCTAGAGAGATGAAAGAAAATATAGGTGAAATCCTGGCTATAATCTAACATAAACTTTGAGAATTTTTTTGTCAATTCTTATATTAAAATATGGTTCTTCCTTATATATATATATATATATAAGTATGTATCTCACCTCCAAATAGAATGAGGATCTCATCCTAGGCCAGGATAGCCACTCATTACACATACAACTATAATTAAAAATTTAAAATAAGAAAATCCCTATGAACCCACAAAAGATATGTGGGGGACCACTTAATTGATATGAGGAGGTAATTGAGAAGGTTCAACTCATAAATTATTTAATCTAGTGTCCATACATTCCAACACAACCAACACAAGGTTAAATACTTTATCCATATTGGCAAGGTTCATTGGGGGCATGAAGAAGAGAAGGTGGAGAGATGCCCTATAATATCCTCTAGGAGATAGTAGGAGGAGTTAGAGTTAGATCCTCTAAAGGTCAAGAAGGATTTAGAGGGGGCATAGAGGGGCCCATTTAAACCTTATTCCATTTCTTCTTCTTCTTTACCATAATTTGGAACAACACTTCCTGGTCATCAATGACATCTAAGTAGATATCATCATCATCTCCATGATGACCATAGTTAATATTAAGGTGGGTTGAATACCACACTATGTGAACTTTAATTATTACCTTGGGGTCCCAATGCTAGAATTTGTCTCTTGCTAGGGTGAAGTAGTCCCAATCGAATTTCATCTTCTAAATTATAGGGAAGGCTTTGTAGATATGGTACCTGATTATGATTGGGAGTGGTGGGCACATATTATACTAACATTATATACAAAACCTAAAGATTCCCTCAACTAGATAATAAGAAATTTCATTCTTTACTATATGGTCCAAAATGAAATATGATAGGTAGAGGGGATCCTTGAGGAAACCCAAAATTTAAATCATAATTTCCACTCTATAAATATAGTAGTCCTTGATGGCAGTGATAGAATCCTATATTGATTGTGATAGCTAGGGAATCAGGGCTTCATTCATCTCTTGATAGACCATTAAGTATAAATACTCATATATGTAGCTTATCATGTAAAAATTATTCCCATCTTGTTCATCTACAACAACATTGACCAACTTGAAGTTGATAAATCAACCCATGTCCAGGAATTATAAGTATGTGATAATCAAATGGAAGAGAGGAACCTATAGATTATTGGCCTGTAACCAATCTTGATCCCCAAATAATTAGTTTAACAAGATCATGCCTTCCGAAATTTATTCCTTATTAACCCATTTAACATTCATGTTCTCTTTCCAGTCATGGAAAACATCATTTATTTGGTAGATTCCCATACAGGCCATCATCATTGCTACATAATAATAAAAGGTGTAGTTTGAGAGGGAGTAGTACACCTTTTAATAATTCTTAGAGATATCAGTAATCTAGTGTTAGGATTTATGTGAATACACCCATTAATTGACCCCATCCTACATATAGATAGTGTTGTGAAGGAGGTTATTGAATAATTTAAAGTAGGGGAATGCCTCTAGCTTAGAAATAGCTCTGTGAATTCTACACTTCTTTTAGGATTAAAGGGCATCCTCAAACTTTTCCTATTGGTCATCATTAGAGTCAAAATCCCTAAGGACTTATTTGACCACTTTGAATAAGTCATTATAATTCTTGAATTTGGTCAAGCCATTTGGTAATGTGGTATCTTGATACTTAGGTTTTGTCTTTAGGATTGAATAGGATGTGAACATTATACCAACATAGAGGGGAAATATTTAAGCTAAGTGTAGAAGTCATATGATGTAGGGTTACTCTATGAAAATTGGAAATCTAGGAGTTGGAGTGGTCTTGAAGGTAGCAGTGGTAACCATTAGTGAGATTTCCTTAAGATTTTATAAATGCATGCATACATCCCATTGTATTAATGACATTTGGTGGATCACTTGATATGAATTCAAATTTCATTTGGTGGATGGATTTCCTCTTTTTACTTTTAAATCTAGAGTTGAATTTAGAGCCCATGATCCTCTACCTCCGATCAAATATAACAATGTTAATGGGATGTTTTAAAACTATCTAATTAGGACCAACTCCTTATTTTATTAATTACCACTACATGGTAGACACATGATCATGTCTCTTAGAGTATTCTTGATTAACTATTGATTTATGATAAGTGTTGTCTATTCATTGGTCCTCCTACTAATAATTGACACCTAGGCATGGCTTTGTATTATATGTCTTCCCTTAAGAATGGTGACGTGTTTCCTAAGGGAATATGACACATCTTTATTGGTTATTTAACCTCATATTTACCTTATTTTGATATTATTGGGACCTTAGGTATTCACTAGATCATCGACCTTACTAGGTGATATTGTGCTTCTTAATTTGGTTAGGATCTCCTAATCTCTAACAGGTATAAGGACTGGCCACTATGATAGCTAAGGGACATGATGCCATCTCAGTTGGTCAAGATATCTTGGGATATTATATTTGTGATATGTGTAAATATTAGCCACTCTAACATTTATAAATTGTGTCCCCTTTTCATTTTATTAGGATCTCTCAGGCTCTAACATCTCTGATAGTTTTAGGGATAGACCACTTTGACATCTAGGCAACATGGTGATTTTTCATTCAACCAAGATATCCTAAGATCTAACATCTCTCACAATTTTATGGAGTGTGTACTATGGTATCTAGGTGATGTATCACCTTCTCATTTAATTGGGCTCTCCCAAGCTCTGACATCTCTAATAGGTTTGGGGACTAGACACTCTAACAACTAGGTGATATGGTGTATTATCATTCGATTAGGATATTCTAGGCTCTAACATCATTGATAGCTCTAGGGATTAGATACTTTAATAGCTAGGTGATGTAGGACCTTCTCATTCATCTCAACTCTCCTAGGCTCTTACATCTCTGATAGGTTTAGGGACTTGTTATTTTGATAGCTAGGCGATATGATGCCTTCTCATTTGGCTAGGATCTCTCAAGTTCTAACATCTCTAATCAGTCTAGCGACTATCCATTATGATAATTATGTGATGTGGTTCCTTCTCATTTGTTTGAGCTCTCTTATGCTCTTACATCTCTAATAAGTATAAGTATTGACCATTCTAATATCTAGGTGATGTGGTGCCTTCTCATTTGGTCAGGCTCTCTTAAGCTTTGATATCTCTGTTAGGTCTAAGGACTGACCACTCTAATATTAGGAAATGTGGTGTTTTCTCATCTAATTATACTCTCCTAAGCTTTAACATCTCTGATTAGTTTTTGGACTAGCCTCTCTAATAACTAGGTAACATGTCACCTTCTCATTTTATTGGTCTCTTCTAGGCTCTGACATATCTAATAGGTCTAGGGATTGGACCCTCTAATATCCAAGTGATGTGATTTATCATTTGAAAAGGATATATTGAGCTCTAACATCTTTGATAGGTCTAGGCACTGACCACTCTAATAGTGAGGTGACATGGTGCCTTCTCATTTAACTAGTCTTTCCTAAGCTTTGACATCTCTAATAGGTCTAGGGATTGGCCACTCTGATAGCTAGGATACATGGCACCTTTTCATTTGATCAAACTATCCTAAATTATAACATATTTGATAGGTTTAAGGATTATCCACTCTAACATCTAGGTGATGTGTCACCTTCTCATTCAATCTAACTCTCTCAAGCTTTGACATCTTTGATAGGTCTAGGGACTATCCATTCTAACAGATAAGCGATGTGGAGCCTTCTCATTTAACTAGGCTCTCCTTTTATGAGATCTAAAAAAAATGTGAAAATATATGCCATTCATTTAATATTCACTTGTCCCTTATTAAGACTTTAATTTTTCATGAAGGGTAATAGGTTTATTGCTCTGAGAAAGAAATGAGACTCTAGGAATTTCTATCGAAAGCAGACCTGCAATGTTAACATCTTAATTCATGAAAGAACCCATCTAACTTAGTTATAATAAATAAATGATGCATGTTGCTACTTAGAGAAATCAAGGAAACATATATTCTGAGGATTTATTTAGGCACTACTAATAAGAGTAAAATAAAGGATCCTGAAGCTCTGGTTCATGAGATTTTTTAGAGGGGTACCCCATTTCCAAGAAAAAGGGGTGTGTTGGCCACAACAGGTTCTATATGTTGGTATCAATTATTCCAATGGTAAATTAATTAATTTTGGTTAAGTTATTATTCATGTTAGGATCATATAGATCATTATTTTGAGTAATGTGGATCATATTGCATTTCATTGACCTAAACGAGGGTAGGGAGTAGTTTCATTATGAGGGGATATCCTCTTGGGTAGATGAGATAGGTAATTAATAGGCACCCATATATAATTTAAAGGGGTTGATACTATCAAGAAAGATCTTAAATAGTGATTTAATAATGTTAGCTAAGAATCAGGAGAACAAAAGAGAAAAAACATAGTCAACCTCTTACAAAACTAGGTTGACTAGGGTCAACATAGTCACATAGGAAACCATAAGAAATTGTAAAACTACAAGGTCAACCTGATCAATCTAGTTGGAAAAATAAGAAAAATAACATTCTAAAAAATGAATTGAGTCTAGCTGGTTGA
>JARHVA010000804.1:3845000-3867500 GCA_037957365.1 Torreya grandis | reverse complement strand
AATACAAGATTCATCATAGCTTCTCTACACTATATTATCCATAAGTAAATGGGCAAGCAAAAGTGTCAAATAAATTAATTGTAAAAAATATTAAGTAATAAAGTTGTCAAACTTGGTGAAGATTAGCACAATTAGATTATCTATGTAATTTTGGTATGCCATACAGTTATTCTTACACCAATAAAGGCTACACTATATTCTCTTATTTATGGAATAGATGTAATATTACCTTTGTATCTAGAGATACCATTTTTACATGATTCTTTAAAAAACATTATCAAAGATAATGAATATCAGGAAAAATGATTGCATGAGTTAGAAATGCTCAATGATAGACACATATAAGGCTATTAAACATCTTAGGGTTTATCAAGATCGTATCAAGAGAGAATATGGTGAGAGAGTTAAAAATTAAGATTTTTATAATTGTGACTTAGTATTATAAGAGAATCAAAAGAATACTAATGCAGACAAGGAAAATAAAAGCATATTCAATCCAAATTAATTAGACTCATTTTTAGTTAGCAAAAAGGAAGGTACATGAGCCTATCATTTAGATAAACTCAAGAACACCTATGAAAAACCCTATAAAATCATGCACTTGAGACTATATTATACATAATCACAAATTTTAAGATAAATAAAAAACAAAAAAAATCTCAATATACAAAAACATTCAAAATATTTAAAAAAGTGCAAAAATCAGGACCTAAGCATGACATGATGACTAGTTTACACTATTTACATACATTACTTATCACATTTTTGGTAGTTAACATAATATTTTCATATACACATGCATTTCATGGTATATGAGTGTGATGTAGGATATAAAGATCATAAATAGACACATAAATATTTGACTCTCCTATAACTAGTGGCCATGTCAATGTTAGGGGCAGTGCAAACTATCATAGGTTGTGTCATTATATGATATTTTACCATGTTTATTTACCTATATTTATTACACATGTATTGCTAGTTACTAATATTTTACATAATACTACATGGATATGCTATTTTTTTATGATGTGACATTGATATGCATAAATAGAGTAGACTAGTTCACACTTGTTTAATGTTTCATTGATTCTATTACTCTGGCATGATAGGTTAGTCACTGATTGTCTATTTTGTGCATCATCTTGGCCTTGTTTGTGACATATTCATTTCCCTTTATTATCTCCATTGGCCTTGTACATATAACTTATTTATGTCCCTTAATTGTGGTCCTTGGACATATGTGTTAAATTGCATGCTTATGAGTGGATTAATATAAGATTATTTTTTGACCCTTTTAATATTGATGAGATTTTTGAGTTTGTGGTTTTTATGATCCATATCATGCACTTCCCCATTTACGTGTGGTGTCACGATTTATATCATGCACCTATTTACTATGTGTTTTTATTCAATTATTACATCAATGGTAGTTACTAATATGTTCCTAATTGATACATCTATCTTGACATGACACTTATATTCCTTGCATTACATATGTTACATACATGTATTGATGACATATATTATTATAATTGACATATGTGAACATGAATTAAAAACATGGTCATAACTATATCCATCTGAATCGAATATTTCTAATATTTATCATAAGTTTCTTTGTTAAGATTTAGTTCCGTATTTATACCTGAGGATGAGATTATATAATAATATTTGGGAACTTTTTTATATTTAATGAATATGATAGATATAAACTAATATGGTAATCCCATTTCAAAAATCTTTTAGAAATTTTGGAGTTGAAAATACCCTTACAATGTTATAGAAAATCTTATTTTAGTCACTTAATGAAAATACTTAGATGAATCACGTCAATATAATCATTAGTGGTATATAATAGATAATATATCATAGTAATAAGATATAAATACCAATAGTTGACAACAAATTAGAATACTTGATAAATAATATTGATCCACTTCAAGGGTGAAAATTTCAAAACCATGAAATAAGAATAGAAATCATAATACAATCCTCAAGTAATAACAAATTATTCCTACATATACACTAACTAGGCCATGGTTACTCCATTACCTAACCCTACTAACAATATGAGAACATAGAGAAATGTGAGAAGATAAGGTAAAATTTTATTAAGTCCACATGTTGGCCACACATTTACATAGACATGTTATATCTATATGTTAAGGGATAATATTCCTCTCCCCTTCAAATAAATTTTTACCTCAACATTTAATTAATACATATTTTTATTAATAATTTTTCATCCTCCCATGTTGCATCTTCACTAGTAAAATTATTCCACTTGAATAAATATTCCATAATCTCCCTTCTTTGTAACTTTTTAGTACGTGTCTAAAGGATCTTCTTAAGTTATATAATGACTCTTTATTCCTAATTTAGTTATGGTAACACATTATTGGTGAAATATCTATGTCCAATTACCTTATTTAGAAAATAAAAATAAATACTATATTTATGCATGTAGATTTTAGCTCTAGTTTGTATGTGACACCACTAATTTTATACAAGATCTAATAAGGATCCTAATACTTAGGATAACATTTATTATCATTTTTTGTTGGTTTAAGGACATTTTATTGTATGGTTTAAGGTGAATAAATACCTAATCACTTAAAAATTCCTCTTGTTATAGTGTTGATCACCTTGCTAATTCATTTGATTCTATGTCATTGTTAAACTCTATTTTAGATTAACTAGTACTTCATGTTAATATTTAATGTGTTCTTAAATAGTTTTAACCTTTGGTTTGACCCTCAAGTATAAGGTGATGGATGGTGATCGGAACCCATATAGTGAAAAAATGGATCCATTTTATAATAATTATGAAATGAAGTGTTATATAATCATTCTTTTAGTGATAACCAATGAACCCATATTTCTTGTTTATCTAATGTGTATAATAGATATAACCTTATAGTCATTTCTTTACCACCTCTATTTTCCCATAAAATTGAGGATGATACGATGAGTGATAAACCAATCGATTAGCCAAAAAAAATAATAAATAAGTCAAAAAATTAATATTAAAAATAATATCATAATCATTTATTAAGATCTTGGGGGTACCATGAATTTTTTTGATCTACATACTAAAAAGTATTGTCTATTATACTAGATTAAAATGGCTATGATAAGGCACACAGTTTTGCATATTTTGTGATCTTGTCCATTACCATGATAACATTTTTACCATCTAACCTAGGAAATTTGATTATCAAAACCATGTAAACCTCCTTCCACCTTTAGTTAGGAATTGATAAAGGTTTATAAAAGACCTACAATCTTAATTTGCTCACCCTTTTTTTGTTGACACACCATGAAATTATCCAAAAAATTCTAGATATCCCCCTTGATTTATTCCCAATTTTTTTCTATGATAATTTTTTTAAATTTTGAATGTACATACTAAAGATGCATGAAGCTATGTAAGTATCTTATGCATGAGGGAAAAATTATTACATGGGTATAAACTATCTTTATTCCATAAGGCATTAAATTTACACAAATTTATTTGAGGAGCTAAAATCATGTTGGAACATTTGAATCAAACCCTATGTATCTATTTTATTATTTTTGGGAAACTTCTATTTAGTTCCTAAATAATAAAGGGTCTGAAGTAAGAAAAAAAATCTATTTTAATATGAAAAAATATAGATTTTTATCAAATGATTTGTATGAGGAAGAGAAATAAACTTATCTGAAAATAGACTAAAACAAATGATTTAAGAGCTAGAAATTATGATGCAAGACTGGAACACTACCATGAATCTGGATCTGATCTTCATTTTATGATAGGATAAGATCATTGAAAGTAGACAAGAGTGGCATTGACATTGTATTCCATAGCCACCACTATTGTTTAAGAGATCTGAGCTTTATGGGTTTTGTCCACTGCCTCAGTGTGAACCTATGTACAAAATTTTAGAGGTTATAAGTCAATAAAGCTTGTTGTAGATCCATTTCAATCTCCAAACCCTATATTTATCTACACACATATAAATAAAAAATTTATCAAAAGTAAAAGAGAAAAAAACTAGGTTGGGGGAAGAATGATCACATGATTTAGAACCCATGTTATCCAGATCATTGCCTACATTAACCCTCAAGCTAGGACCTCAGATAAAATGTAGTTCTCCCTTAGGGAATGTGAATAAGCAACATGCACATTAGATACAAGAATTAAATTTCACCTAGGTCCCTCCTTGATCAAGAATAGAAGTCTATGTGTGATTTAGAATGCTGAGCTATACTATTGACTAATTTTAATTATGTAATGTGCCAAAGTAGTAAGTTCTAGATATAAAATGCCTTATGAAATCCTTTATATAGGAGACTCATTATTTCAAATTTTAGATATTTTATTTGAATTTTTCCAACATTAGAGAACATAGGGATGAATATAAGAAAGGGTCTAGGACTTAACTAGTGAAAGAAACTGACTTTTAGAGTTCAAAATGACCCTAGACAAGAGCGCTGAAAATAGACACTAGTGGCATTAGCACTGTAGTCCAATCCTAGTGCTCGTATCATATAGTCCTGAGACCTAGGCGGATGGAAAGAGGATATAAAACCTAACTTGGCTAAGGTGGAATGACTATTTTAAAGGCTTGAGATGATCAAGAATAGGCAAAAATGTTACTCAAGTATATAACAAGACCTAAATGAATAAAATGAAAGATATGGCTAAATGTGAACAAAGCTCATATTCTCTAGTTAGAGTCTCCTATGAAAGGACTATGAAAAAACATGATATGTGTTGTTTCTTGAAAAATATATGGTGTATACATCCCCCCCGCTTTAATCTAGTGATGAAATGAAATCATGTACTAAAGTAAAAGAAAGAAAATAAAATGTGTACCTAAACCTACCTGCATAGAGATAAGTATGTTGAAAAAGAGTCCAACTCACTTCATCGCTAGGGAAGTGGATGGAGAGCCTAATAATTCATCAATAAATAAGGAATCCCTAAAATGGATGGCCCCTATACTAAATGTAAAAGTGGAATCCATGTAATCATGGATAAGGAGGGCAACACTTGTTACCTGTGTTGAATCTGGCTGAAAATGAGAAATGCTCAGAGGTCAAAAACTAATATCTACCCTCATCCCATTTAAACTCATGTAATTTTTAATGTTTTCATAGAATCTATATACTATGAAGATAAATATATATCATTCCCCCCACTTTGAATAATCTTAACTAGAGCTAAGAAGTGCTTAGAGGCCCAAAACTAATGTCTACCCTCTATCCTGCACAAACTCGTATAGTCTTGGTCTAGGTAATGCTATGGACCAACCACTATAAATGGAAATATGGTCCAACCTAGTGACAACCTAGGTATAGCTAGGTGTAATTTTAAACTTTTGTAAATGTGTAAAAATAAAAAGGCATGTTTTTCCATTCAAACTATATACTCCTAGATGATGAAGAACATGAACATCTGCATCATGCCACTAAATTTGATATGTGAGTGATGTATCTATATAATCTGTTAATCTATATAACCATATGTGATATGAGCTATTATGTCATGTCCCATGTGTAAAAATAGAGATAAAAACATTTTGCTCTATACTATGCCTACAATCTACTATCTGGTCCTGTAACTATGTCATATTGTATGAAGCTAAATGTGTGAGATGTGTAGTATGTACATGCCCCCAAACATGGTATCTAAGTCTAAATTTATATCAAAGTCATTATGAATCCATACAATATAAAAGACTATATCTGAATAGTCTATGTATCTATAAACTAAATGTATATCCCCTTGAATGTCTTGAGTAATGTTGAGTGACCCATGTAGTCTGAATCATTATATATCTTGACCTGTCTAAGTTAAATTTGATAATCTAAATACTTGACGTGTATCCATCTATGAGAGTAGATAGGCATGTTGGATAAGTATAGGAATATGAATAGTAGGAATGATTCCCCCATTTTAGGGAGAGGGATGAGAGCTATGATAGAGGAGTTTGAGCCAAAAGTGATGACAAGTAGCATAAGTAGAAATACATTTGGCTTGTTGTGAGGAGATTGAAAGTTTGCTTGATTAATTAGGCTAAGTTTTTTAATAGTTAAATGAGTCTTTGATTGGTTAGGAATAATTTATATTTTTGGATATAAAATAGATATAAATATATGTATTCTATAGTAGGCAAATGATGTAGTAATAGAGCAAGGATTGCATGATATCAAAAGTATCATTGTCACAACTTTGTGGATTAAAACAGTTTGTAAAATAGAGCTACATGATTCAAGTTATGGTAAAATAGTATTGTGTTTTGAATTAAAAATTTGTTTTATTTATGAAAATTAGGTCAATTCTTGATTCATTTGTGCATTGACTAGGTTGAGATTTGGAGCTCTAGAGTGAGAGATATGTCGAGGAGATGAGCACCTACCATGACCCAGTTTGAGCAATTAACAGCCCAAGTGGAGGTTAGTGGTGATGTTACCCTAGTATGTAACTAAAATGTGTGATTTTTTCCTATTTAAAATCCTATTTTTGATGTTTTTGATATGTTTGAAGCATTATTAGGAATTTCCACCAGTTTTAGTGCTCTTGTCTAGGAGTTAGTGCTCCTATCCAGGGTTCAACACTGTTGTCTAGGTTCCAACATTGGTGTCATTTTTGTAGTTTTGTATAATGCGGCTAGATTTTTGAGTTTCTAATTTATTGGCTATTGTTGTGTAACTTGGATATTTTCCTTGGCATGGTTGACTAATATATATGTTTTTTATTTGGTGTTTTTATAAGGCAAGGTACAAATGAGGGAGTTTTATAGAGGCTAGGTGATGAAGACACTAAGATTGTTACCTTTCTCATTTGATCAGAGAGATGTGATGGATAGGGTAGGGTTGGATCATGTATGTGACCTAGGCACTATGTAGTGGGATAGGTATATGATTACCACCTTATATGAGAGGTGTAATATAGACACATGTAATTTCTAGCTTCCTACTAGAGAGATTATGATTACTCTATAGGATGTGTACCATATTTTGCATTTGTTAGTTAGTGGATGGCATGTGACTTCATAGGATGATATGGGTGTTGATGTTATTGATCATGTGTCCTTGTATTTTTATAATGTTCCCTCAAGCATACATCAAATAGGAAGTGATAGTGATGTGATGCTATCAATTATAGTACAGTCTAGTGTTCTATGCTTATGGAAGTGGTTGGTTGTGTTGTTGGTCTCATTTATTGCTATGGATAAGGGTGGGGTGTTGATTGCATATATGATTAATATAATTATGCATAGTATATAGGTGTGTGGTATTGTGTTATTATGGGGTAGGACTATGCTTGCCCAATTATAAAAGGATATTTATAAGTCTACTCAGGAGGCATTTAGTGGTGGTATGAATGTGGCTACTTTATTGCATTATTAGGATTATGAGCACATAGTGGTTGTGTAGCCAATAAGATTATCAATGGAGAAGTGGGAACCTCCATATCCATTTGGAGAGTAATAGACAAGTATGTCAACTATCCAGTCTCTTAGGATATATCACTATAGACAAGTTTTAGATAAATTGGTGGCTTGAGATATCATATGGAGGCTCTATAGAGGATTTAATAGGTAGCCTGAGGATGGAATGTAATTACAATATATGAGGGTCAGTTATTGGTTACATGAATTTTGGGTTGGAGTGTATGAGTAATTTAATTATGATCATGTGACTAGATAGTTTGGGGTACCATAAGATGTGCCCCTATATCATGGGTGTGGGTGAGGAGTGCACAAACACTAATGAGGGCAAGAGTTAATTGGAGTCCTATTGAGGTGGAGTTAGCACCATTACCTTTGGATGTGTAGGATGTGGATATACACATTCTTGATGTAGATGATGTTGGATGCATAGAGGCATATACCACATGGTGGGCTAGGCATTAGTGGGATCCATTAAATATTATTTATGGAGGGGATGCCCTTGAGTATGAGGATCCCACTTTGATCTAGATGATGGGAGGTAATTATTGATTATATTTGAATTGTGTATAATTTTGTTCTTGTTTTATCTTGTTTGTAAAATGTATATCTAACATAGTTTTGTACATTTACATGTAGGTGGAGTGGGAGGTGCTCAATATGAAGCAGTTGTTAGGGGAGGAGGTGGAGGTGATGGGTTTTGGAAGACCATCATTGAATCAACACTCTGAGAGTTCATGTGGCATGTTCCTAATGATGTTGTGGAAGAGGGTTGGATAGATTGAGTGATAGTTACATCCAGTGTTTATGCTCATTTATTTGATATAGATACTATGGTAATAACTACATATGTTAGAATAGTGAGAGAGAGATGAGTTGAGGGCTAAGCTAGATAGGCATATGATGCCTTCACCTAACTATAGATTAGTGAGTATATGGATTATGGGTGAGTTAATGGATCTTTATAGGTGGTATACAGACTCATGTGAGGAGCATGGGTAGTTACTAGAGTGAGAGAGCCAGTGTAAGAGGCATTTGAGAGCTTGAAGAGGTGTGGGGACATCGCGTGTTAAGTTGGACTATGGGACTAGCACTGGAAGAGAGAGTGAGACTGAGAGTGAGGGCATGATTTCCATTCATGATTTATTATATCTTGATATGATGTATATGTTTTTGAAAACATTGCTATATATATATGGATATTGTTTTGATTTTGACTCATGTGTATTATGTTATCATATTTGAAATATATTATTATATTCATTGCATATAGCTGTTTAATAAGTATTTAATTTGGTATTGATTTTGAAGGTTGTTTATTCTTGGTAAAATGGTACTTGGGATATGTGATTTGATTTTTTGTTGATAAGTGTGATGTTAGCTTTTGATTTTTAATCATATGTAAGTAAAAATTTTTGGGTTTTATAATTGGTAAATTTTTAGGATAAACTAAGTTGGTTTAATGTTGGTAAAAATATGATTTGGTGAGATCTATATTTTTGATAATCTAGTTTTGTCTATGGATAGTTACTAAAAATTGGGAATGTTAGTTGTTAGTATGTGGGGATGTAAGATAGCACGTTGTGCATATTACTTGCCTGAGAGTGGATCAAGAATAAAAAAGTTAGATAGACCTTTGGCTCCATCATTACCCTATTAAGTGATGTTATGAACTACTATCAATATGAATTTGTGTCATATTACTCTATGCTATGTCACTATCTAAATCTTGATGGCCAATTGAACAATTGTCTATACTACTCATGGTATGTAGGAATATGCTCTGTATCTAATACTATCTACTATGTACTAACTATAGCTGGATGTGGAGATTTTGTAAAATGTAAATTTATTACACATATAATGGGAATTGTGAGTCATAAAGAAGGTTCATATGTAATCATATACCTTGTGTCCTCTATTATGATGTGTATGACTATGCTATATATCGAGATGGAGTTGAAACCTATGATGGGGGCTTATTTAATCTCAATCATAATGGATTGATATGTGAGATATGACCCAAAAAATATAGCCATAGTGAATATATCTCTAGAGTAGTACTCTATGATGTGGGTTCATTTAATCTTAACCATAGTGGATTGTTATGTGAGATAGGACCCAAAATTTTTGGCTATACTGAATAATTCTATTAAGTGGTACTATGTTATGATGCCTATGATTTTACTGGATATGTATATGGTATTGGATTATGTACTCCTCAAACTACAGTGCTATATGTAGTTTATTTTTGATGTATGGGTTTCCAAACCTTTTGAATAGTTGGAATAAGAGATCTCTTGTGAGGCTCTATCCTAGAACCTGCATTACTCTCATGATGAGTGATCAATGATTCTTATGAAGGAATGTCCAGGGATGACTTAGTCATAGATGAATGAGGTCATGGTTCCATGGTGGAGGAGATCTCGGATCCCCCTATGTGAATGTTATGATTCCATTATCAACACATCTATTAATGCAATCCCTGAGTCTATAACAATCATTATCTCTATATCCATGGATATGATGATAGTTGCAAAAGGGCTGATGTGGATTTCATCAATTAGTAAAAGGTAATGTCATTAACCTTCTATCTAATAGTGTTGGTAATATGACACATGGGATATGCCACTCTGAATCAAATTGTAGTGGTGCATTTCTTCTATTCTCTATAGTGCATACTATAGGTTGTGCTCTGGAAACTAGATCTTTATTATTAACTATTTATTTTTCTAGTTGTGGTCTCCTATGTTGTTTAGGACATGGTGGATGCTGGATGCTAGGAGTTTTAGATACTACTATGAAATCTAGAGTAATTTGATCATCTCAATCTACCTCAATCAATCCCAATTCTTTTCCAAAACTAGAATTGTTTAGCATAAGTGCCTGAAAGAAGACTTTGTCTGATATAGTAGATGCTTGAGGAGAGGTTGGTGAAGCCCCTTAATAAAGATATGCTAAATATCTAAATCTATTGGTTTGTATATGAAATATTAACATGTGAATCTTGAAACATAAGATATAATCACTAACTGGCTTTGAAGTATTATGATGTAAATTTGCAAGTTTCTCATATGTAACATGAGGGCCCATGTTTGCTATGTAATTTATAAGAAATGCCTCTTCAAAGTCATCATATGTGTGTAAGAAACCAACATGGAGTATATGAAAGAACCAATTCTATGCTTCCCCCACTAATGTCTACTGGAATAACTTGAATAGAATCAAAGCACTCACATGAGATGGTAAAGCCTTCCAAAAGGCCTGAGGGTGTACGAATGGATCTCCAATTCTATCAAAGTGAGGCAATGATGGTATCTAAAAATGCTTAGGTAATGGAACTTTTATAAATGTATTCATAAGAGGGTTACCATGTAAATCATTATCATCCATCCAAGACTTATAAGCCTTGATTTCTAAGGTAAGGAGATGTACTTGGTGTTTTAATTCACCAACTACATGCATTAAATAGATAATCTCCTAGGATGGTACATTAGCATCTTGAAGTTGTTCATTTAATAATTTAATTTGGTTATTAATTTGATCCATGTAAATTCTACATTTAGTAATTGGATCATAAAGATGGGGTTTGCTTACTTGAACCTTGGGAGTAATGGTAACTTGGACTTTACTAGAGGGATGTGGGCTACCATTCTCTTTAGGTAAGAGTGAGAACTAGGTTCTACTATAGTGAGGGGTAGCTTGGGATATTAGTTGATATATTTATGTTTTATTTTATCACATTATAATTGAGTACAAGATGTGTTATTAGCATGAAAATGTGCATTATTTGAAATAGAATCATGCATATAAGTAGAAACAACATTTGGAAGTGCATTATGTTTGAGAGGAGAAGAGAGAGAAGAGTTAGAAACATGAGATGCATATTATTCTTCACTATGTATAATAATCATCACTGTTCCATGCATTTTCATCATTGGAATATTATTCATAATCACTCTAATTTTCAAATTCATTTGCATGTTCACTATCATATTCATTATCACTTTTAGTGTAACTAGGGAGAGATGTAAGAGAAGAATTTAATTATTTTATAATATGCAATAAAATATCTTTTGAAATTAGAATATCATGTGAATATATTTTATGCATGGATGGATTACATGCATTATTTTCATGAGAAGTAAGAGAAAGAGAGTTATCATTTAGACATTCTTTTGACAAAGTAGAGTTAAGAACATGAGATATATCATTTGAACTATGTATTGGCAATTTGATTCTATTACGTTTATATTGTTGTAATTTGAACATAAAAGTAACAAAAGAGAAAGAAAGATTAAGTTCAAATGGAAGAAAATTATCACCAATTAGAGGTTCACTTGGAAGTGCATGACTAATTTGTTCATTTGGTGCATTGTGCATAGGAGAATGAGGTGAAAAGTATCTTTCCCATTTATCAAAATTATATTATTTAGAAGAAGGAATAAAAGAGATAGGTTTGAGATAATAATATGAATATACTTTTACTTCACTATCACATATATCATCATATTCCTCATTATAACAATAGTAATTATCTTCATTATAAATAAAATCATTTTCCACATTCTTAGCTAATGTGCAATTTTGCAAATTTATCCATTCATTGTCATAATTATGAGAAAATTTTAGAAATTGATCTATGGGATGAGAGGGAAGAAGTGCCTTAGTGGCCATTTTATTTATTTCACCAAAGAGACTATTGAAAACTACTATTATGTAAATAAATGCAAAAATAACTATTAACATAGAGATTTTGAAAATATTTCGGGTAATCTAAACAATTTGCAAAAATTCTAAGATATTATTCTAAAAAGTGTGAGGCAGGCTTATTGTTTGAGGACCAAGTTTGTAGATCTAGGGTTTTTGAGCTAGGGTTTTAGAATTTTTGAAAATTATGTAATAATTTTAAATTTTAAAAATGATTTTGAATAAGATAAATGCACAAAAATTAGAAATTTGAAACTAAATTTTTGCTCAAAATAAATATTAATATTGAGATTTGGAAAATATTGTTGACATTCAAAACAATATACAAAAATTCCAAAATATTTTAAAAAAAATTGTGATGGAGGCTTAGGGTTTGAGTAACTAGTTTAAAAATCTAGGGTTTTTAGTTAGGGTTTTAAATTTTTTGAAAATTATTGCAATAATTTACATTCTAAAAATAATTTTGAAGAGGATAAATGCACAAAAATTTATACAAAAATCATAATTTTTGAAATTAAATTTTTTTTGCACAAAATATGAAGGAAAAACCTTAAGGGTACCTAGGGTTTTATATTTGTTCAAATTAAGTTGGGTTCACCAATTTTTTTATTATTTCTGGGAAACTAGTGTTTAGTTCCTAAATAATAAAGGGTCTGGAGTAAGGGGAAAAATCTAGTTTAATAAGACAAAATATATATTTTTATCAAATACTTTGTATGAGGAAGATCAATAAACTTATTTGAAAATAGATTGAAATGAATGATTTAAGAGCTATAAATTATGATGTAAGACTAGGATAGTGTTATACATCTAGATATAATCTTCATTTTATGATTGGATAGGAGTGCTAAAAGTGGATAGGAGTGGCACTGGTGTTGTAGTCCACCTCTGCCACTATTGTCTAAGAGATTTGAGCTTTTTGGGTTTTATATGTTGCCTCAATGTGAGCCCATGTATAAAATTTTAGAGGATAGAAGTCAACAGAGCTTGTTCTAGATCCATTTCGATATCCAAACCTTGTATCGATCTATAGAAATATAAAAAACAAATGCATCGAAAGCAAAAGGGGGAAAAACTGGGTTGGGGGAAGAATGATCACATAATCTAAAATCCCTATTGTCCTGATCACTACCTATATTAACCCTCAATCTAGGGTCTTAGATCAAATGTAGTTATCTCTTAAAGAATGTTCATAATAAATGCACATGGTACATGCAATAATTAAATTTCACCTAGGCCCCCCTTGATTAAACATGCATGTCTATGTGTGATGCAGAATGCTGAGCTATACTATTGACTGATTTTAATTATGTAATGTGCCAAAGTATTAAGTGTTAGATATAAAATGCCTTTTGAATTCCTTTATATAGGAGACTCATCATTTCAAATTTTAGAGCTTTTATTTACATTTAGTCGACATCAAACAACTTAGGGATGAAGCTAAGAAAGGGGTTGGGACTCAACTAGCAAAATAAATTGACCATTGGAGTTTAAAATCACCCTAGATAAGATCACTAAAAATGGACACTAATGGCACAAACATTTTAGTCTAACCCCAACGTTCCTATCCTACAGTCCCAGGACCTACGAGGATAGAAAAAGGATAGAAAATCTAGCCTAGATAAGGTGGAATGACTATTTGAAAGGCTCAAGATGATTAGGAATAGGCAAAAAGGTCACTCAATCATAGAATAAGACCCAAATGAATAAAATGAAGGATATGACTAAATGTCAATAAAGATCATATTCTTCAGCTGGAATCTCTTGTGAAAGGACTGTGAAAATACATGATATGTTTGGTTTCTTGACCAATTTAGGGTGTATGTAGTATCCATGTAATTCTTCCAAATTAATCTTATCTCAGCCACCTAGTGTACATTAACAATGCCTCTGTGCATTCATCCTTCATGTATCATGAATCTACCACTACATTATATTTTCCTTTCTTATATATGATTTTAAATTCATATCTAAACATTTTAGTCACTTTTTTTTCTTCATATCAAAATCTTTGTTCTAATAAATATTTTATACTATCATGATCAATATTAGATTTAAAGTGTAAACCCATTAGATAATATCTCCATTATTTGACTTCAAAACTAATAGCCATCATTTTCTTCTCATATATACAATTGAGAAAAATATTACCCTTGAGCTGATGACTCTCAATTGTAATGGGTTTACATTCTTGCATGAATAATTACCCCATTCCATATATTGTTACATCACATTCAATAATAAAAATATTTTAAAAATACAAGGTAACCAAAATTTAAGTGGTGCACAGTCTCCTTCAATTTCTCAAATTTATTGATGATAGTTTAGTTCCATTGAAAGGAATTTTTCTTCAACAAAGATGTCAGTGGTACTTCTATTCTACCATAGTTATTCACAAACTAGTGATATAAACCCATTAGCCATAAAAATACATAGAGGTTTTTGAGGGTTTTTTGAAATTTCTATTCTATAATGGAATTTATCTTATAAGGATCTAATTTGACACCTTAACTCATGTACTCCACCTCTTTTACTCTAAAATCTCCTTTGTAAAGATTTTCATAAAGTGGATGTTGTTATAGAATTATCAATGTTGGATTCACATGATGTAATTTTTATTTTTATGTCTTATTATATATCAATATGTCATAAAAATTTACCAACAAAAAATCCATAAAAAATTCCTAAATATAGTATCTGTTAAACTCTAAAAATTATATGATGATTTTTTAATACCAAAATGCATTAAAAACAATTCATAATTGCCTTCATGAGTTATGAAATCTATATTATGGATATGATTATCTCTAGTTTAAATTTTATGGGAACCAAAACAAATATATAGTTTTTTAAAGTAGACATCACCATATATCTCATCTATAAAATCACTAATTGCTAGTATAGGGAAGTTATCTTTGATGGTGTACTTATTGATTTCTCTTTAATCTAAGAACATCTTGAATTTTCATCCTTCCTATACATCATGAACAAAATGGATGAAAATTCAATTTGTCTATGCCAAAAAATACTCACATCCAAAATATCATGTACCATTTTTTTAATATCCCTATTTTAGACTTATATGTACCTGTATGGACTAATATAATGGCATAATCATGTTCCCTTATTTGTAGTAATTTTTTTTACATTTATCCAAAAATATATGAGTTTTTATCAACAATAATATGTAAATAATGTTATATAGATATATTTTTTGGTTGTACTTATAAGGAAAACAACTGTGATATAAATCCCTCTTCCCTATTTTTGAGAATCTTTTACATTTGATGAAAACTAAACAGTTGTGGATATTTTTCTCAAAATCCACATTGTTAAAATTTGTTTCATTTATAATTAAATTGTATGAATAACTCTTAAAAATTAATCTCTATCATTCCCAAGGTTGTGATCCATTGTACTCCAAAAATAATTGTCTACCTCATCAATGGGAGTCTAAAAATAGAGGAGAGTCTAATATGTAGTCTTCCATAGTAATTTTGATAATATGTAATTTCATTAAACAATTAATTGTGACACCATCTATAATCATGACTTGAAACTCTCAAGCTAGGAGAATAAAATAGTTTAATTTTCCCCCCAACATATTATTGATAAGGATATGTGTACTCCTAGAGTAAATAAACATTTTTACATTTTATTTTTTAGGAAACCCATGACCTTGAGGGTTTGTTGAGTGATAATACATAAAATATAATGGAATGATATATTTTTTTGGGTTTAATCCTCTCTATTATCCTCACTTATATCTACTATGTATTCATCCTCTTCTTCTTCATTAGAACCTTCAATTTAGAAAAATTAATTCTCAACAAATTTATGTCCTTTACTAATTTTCTGTTATAGTTAAAACTTAACCCTTTGTCATTTTTATCTTCAAGTTTTTGATGATTTAATTTGATAGGTTAAGATAATACATGTTATATAATAATGCACTCTATTCTAGTAGTGAATTCCAATAATTTAACTAGATCTCTCTCCTCTACCCTAGATGTGAATACCAAGTATTCTAATATGAAACTTGGATTAAACATGTGAATATTGACTTGGATGAAATCCTTTATCCCACCCAAGAATAGGGAATTTATTTATTCCTTGGTGATTTAATCCATGTATAATGAAATTTTAGATAATTTATAAATATGATCATTAACAATTCATGTTTTCCATTACAATGTTGTGATATTGCATCTAAATCTCATATGTGAACACTAAAAAAGTCAATGTAAGGCCATTTATTTATTTTGAGTTCATAACCATTTATACTAAATGAATTTATCTATACCTAAATATATATCTACTGTGCAAACCATTTGCTCATATGGGGTCTAATTTAAATCAATTTTTTTCCATATGATTGATCCAAATGACTAGATCCATTCCATCTAACTTGTGTGATTCAACTTTTGGGATAATTTTCCACTGACTTGAATTTGAACTAGGATTGTTTTGGCTAGGAGAACATTAATGGCTAGATGGATAATTATTGGATCAGGGCATTGTGGGTATATTAGTCAAGAATGTTGATAAATTTTTATCTATCATATTAAGATTGGTCAATACTACTTTCATTGATTCCACTTGAATTTTGATTCCATCCAAATTTTATTTTTATCCATGTTTTACACATAAATGATGAGACTAAAAATGGATTATTATATCCATGAAATAACATCCTTTTTCCTTGCATAAGAAGTGAATCTAAATGTAGTTTCTGAACTCAAAGTTTATTTAGAGTAAAATAGAAAGTATATATCATGGTTATTTATTTAAAATTAATTATTATCTCTTTGTTAATTATTTATAATAATTATGGGGAAAATATGCCAATATGTACATATGCAGTCAATACTAAGCTAGAAAATATGGAGTATGGAGAGTAACCATTTCAAGAATAATGTTGGAGTAGTTTCAAAGTCTTATATATTAGCTCTTAAAAAATATCTAGAATTTTAGCCAAGATACAAACTTGATTAGTAACTATAGAATCACCTAGTAGCTATAGACTTAGCTACAGACTCATCCAATAACTATAGACTCAGCTATGGACTCACCCAATAACTACAAACTTAGATATGGACTCTCCTAGTATCAATGGACTCACCTAATAGCTATGAACTTAGCCAGTAGCTATAAACTTAGCAATGGACTTGCCCAATAACTAGAGACTCACTTAGTCTATAGCTACAAACTTTTATATGTGAGATATAGACTTCCAAAGGGAAGGTATAAACCTATATAGATGAGCCATATATTTACACAAGCAAGCTATGAACTTCTATAAAACTACTATAGACTTTGACAAACTTGTTATGGACTACCACAAAACTACCACAGACTAATTTATAAATCATTTTAAAGCATTATAATTATTTTTGGATGACCAAAATCATTTCTAAATATCATAAAAATGTTTTCCATTTAGATTATTTCTATATATAGACTTTATTTTCATATATTGTAACTAAATATTGATTAGTATACTTTCATTCCAATAAATAGGTCTCTCCATATTTTTTGGATATTGAGATATGATATAATATCTACATTTTTACTCTTGAATAAGGTGTTGGTTGGAATCATGAGATTATAAATGCAACCTCTAACATCTGAAGGTAATTATCAATATACTTTTCTCTCCATCATTTTGATTAATGTATTCTAAATCTTGTGTTTTGAATAAATCCTCTTCTAAGGAATGAGTTGGCCACTCAGTCCAAGGAATATGGATCAATGTCTATTTATTCATTTATTTATTATGTAATTATCATTTTGTTGTAAATTATTATTTTATTTAATTGTGTTTGTAACTATTTATTTTTATAGTTTGTTATGAACTTGCAGGTGTTTTATTTGTTTATCATTTCTTTTCAATTCATAAATTTAATTTACTACAAGTGTGATTTAATTTTATGCATGTGTGATTTAATTTAAGCAACAGTGCTTCTCAATTTATACAAGTGTAGATTATGGTAGAAAGGACCATGGTTACTCCATAGGCTAACCCTCCTAATAATAAGAAAACATAGATAAATGTGATAAGATAAGGTAAAATCTTATGTATGGCACATGTCAGCCATATATATCCCTAGACATGTTATATGTTAAGGGTATAGTATGCCAAACCTTAGGTCATATAATTTCAAGAACATTAAGTTTTGTACTACTTATGAAATTACTAAATAGGTCAAAAAGAATAAAGGTATGTACAATGTTCTGTTAGTTCCAATGATACCATGGGAATATATTTATAGGTACTAACTCTCATGCTACCATATTACCAAGTATGGTAATGATTGTAGTTATTTATTATTTGATAGATTGATAAAGATGGATTTATAATACCATGTAATCAAGCAATCATAACTCTATTAAAAGCTCAACTATAATTTTAACATGTCTGGATCCACTTTGGAATCACATAAATTATCATTTTAATAGTGTAGACATCCTATTTATGCCACCCTATTTTCATCATCATTATCCAATCCATCATTAATGAATCCACCCTAATACTATCTTCAATGCATTCATAGATAGCTTACACTAACACTGCATTAATCAATTAATTATACCATGATCCCATTTAATCCCCCTAATTTCACCCCATGATTACTTAGGCAATTAATTATTATTAACTATTTAATTCTATGTACACATAATTATTAAAAATAAAAATAAAATACTAATTATCCTAACCCATGTCATCACCTTAGTCAACTCCTTGATCAAAATTGAAATTAATCCAAATCAATCTCAAATAAAGTAGTCAACTATTGCATTAAATATAAAATAAAGAAGTTAAGTCCTTCATCAAATGGAATAAAATTAGTCAACTCCTTGATTTATGTTTTCACATCCAAAAATAAAAATAAATTAAATAAATCACAAATCAATTAAATTGATATTAAAATGATACAAATCATGCAAGATTTAGATCAAGTGAGTTAATCTTATTCATCCAAACTTAGATTTTATAAATATGATAAAGTTAATATTATATATTCATCCTTCCATCCAAAAATATATAAATTCATCCTTCATCTTTAATTCTTATATCATCTTAATCAGTTCATAAAAAATCCTGGAAATATTGGAACTTCTTATGATATCTTGAAATTATTCTTCACAAGTACATGTTGCCAGAATATTTCATGGTCATTGAGCAACCACAATCCATTTACTACATGATAAAATCTACATCAACAAAGGATGTATTTACTTTGTAGGTGAAGTTAATTATTTTTATCTTTTATTATTCAATATAAGTTTGTGTTTTGATTTAGAGTAGGAACTAGCTTTGTTGTAGTTTTTTTATTTCATAAATTCTAGATTTTAATAAATACAAATAAGATTACAATGTTTTAAATAAATTTGTATAAAATATGTTGTTCCATGCTATACACAAAGTCAAACAAGTCTAGTTTCCATATATAAGTTCATGGATAATAAAAAATAGTAAATGGGATGATAATTCATCTTCTAGTAGTGTATAGTTCAAAGAAACAACCCACTTAGGATGGAACTATTCTTTTCATTCATCATGGATACAATAGAGCTCTAAACAACTCTATAATACACATCCATTTTTCATGTTTTGTTGGGTTTCTAAGCTCTAAAACCCATTAAAATATATTACCTTGTATCACCATTAATAACAACAATTAATTCATCTCAAAAGGAAGTTTACAAAAAAATAATCTCATTTATCACATTCATAACATAATATAATAAGTGCAAACCATTATACGAAAGTAAAATTATAATTACAAGCATCTCCATAATTGACATAACATCACATGCCTTTCAAGTTGGTGATCGAGTTTGGATTCAATTGTAAATATAGATAATTGGAGGACCTTATTACAATATTTTTCCAATTCAATATGGGACCTACATAATCAAGAAGAATGTAGGGAATAAGTCTTTCTATCTTAATATTATTTATTACATTGGGTTGTATCTAGTCTTTAATGTAGGCCTGTTGCACCATTACTTTCCACAATTTTTTGATAATTCACACCATACAATGACTCTGTATCACATGACATTTTCTTTGTAATAAAAATGGTAGTAATTAGTGTAAATTTAACATGTGATTAGTAAACTAAATGTGAATTTTTTATTAAGGAACAACATGTGGATTTTTAGTTTTAATCATTTTATTTTATTTATGTAATTGGATATTGATTAAATTTCATTAAATCACTTATATTAGTTAGTTTCAAAGTGATTTGAGTAACCTATCATTACTATGATGGAATTTATCTTTTAATTGGACTAATTTTGATTAGTTAGTGGATTCATTTTTTACTATTTTTTAATTGATTAACATCCAAAGGATTTGATGTTTATTCTATTTTTTATTTTCATGAGGATTTTGTACCTTAACTAGGTTCAACCACTTTCTTATTTCTTCAAACTATGATTATGGCATATGTTAATTCCATAAGTAGAGGGAGGAAACCATTGATGAGATTTGGGTAGAATCTTAATTGTTGGCATGTGAGAGAAAGAGTTGCATAATATCTATAGAAACTACATTAATAGTAAAAATGAAACTACTACCCATATTTTATAGGTTAGATATAATGTTATGGAAACATGTATCTATGTTAATTCTTTTGTGTATACTATGGTCAATCATTGAGTTTTCTTGTTTCAATTTATATTTATTTTTGAATGATTGCATTCTATGAATTTAAAATGATTATTGAGATATATGTTAAGTGTTTAGACTTTTAGTATGATTGTTTCTATTGGACTTATAAAATTACTAATATAAAATCCTAAGGCTATGGACTTGCCACTAGTGATGGATATACTAGAATGGATAGCCAAAGGATATGATAAAAAAATAAGTATCATCATTTGATGATTAAATTTGGGATTAATTTAACTTGTGACTATTCAATACCCATATATATGTTGAATTGATGTTTCATTATAAACTTATCAAATTTAAGGCATATTACTTGTCATTGTTATGTTTCACCTTTAGAGATATAAATTTCACTATTATTATAATTATCCTTAACTATACAAGATTAAGTTGAAATCAAACCTTATATATTTTTCATGCGCTTGCTTTAATGTGACATCTATTTTGACTCTACATTCAACATTGGAAGTCAAAATATGACTCAATATAATAGGTCAATGCATGATCTTGACTCTATATAAAATCCTTAATTAGGTTGGATCTAATACTTAAGACTTACAAATTATATAACTTAATTAAAAGACCCATTTGGTCAAGGCATTAAGTAGACCGTAATTTGATATAAGGATTTAATTTCTAGACATTATGGATAATCAACTATGATAAAGAATATAACATTATGTTAAGACATAAATATTTTAATGATTATATAAAAACTTTTCTTGGATGGAGTACCAAGAAAAAAATCATATTAAAAATACATTATTAAATTTAATAAGATTGCATATATTATATGGGTCATAGACTTGAATAAATTTAAAATGGAGTTTAATGTGGTATATATAGCTATATTATGAGATTTATTAATAACACAGTTTCAGACCCAATAAACTATCAATTGGAATTTATTTTTTATTTTTGTGAGTTTGGATTAAGAAAATTTGGTTGGATCTAACCAAACTTGAAAAAAAAAATTTAAGTGGTTTGTAGTCTATCAAAGGTTTGTGAAGCTATGGAAAATTTGAGGTTAGGGTGTGATAGTTTTACATTGACATCTTTGTTATCATGAAGATGATTTATACTACTTTGATGTATCCCTAGTGAAATATTGATGGGTTCTTTACATGTAAATAATGATATTTACATGGATTATAGTATGGAAATTTTGGAAGCTTACATTCTATCAAAATTGTAGTCATTTCAAGGAATATTATTATTCTATTTTTTAATGCATCCATGCAATTATCCATGGTTATTTATTAACATTATTATCATGGTTGACCTATTCTTAACAATTACATGAATATTTATAAGTTATAAAAAGATTCTAGGGTTTTAAAGGTAATACATAGATAAGTTGGTTGGAAAAGATAGGGAATGGTAGATATTGGAGTTAAAGTTCAAACCCAAGGGACTTGTGTTTCATATATACATAGTCATGAATGATCTATCTCTTTTTATCTCCTTTCTAAACTTTTTTTATAGGTTTAATCAAGTAATAAATATTAATTTTGAATTTTTTTTAGACATTGAGTGGGGATACACATAGTAAATTATGTGTTTACACACCAATACATATATCATTTACCATAGGAAGAAAAAATAATTGAAATATATGATTATTTTTGCATCAAGCCCTAAGTGGAATATTTTGATATTTTTTAA
>JARHVA010000804.1:3790000-3832500 GCA_037957365.1 Torreya grandis | reverse complement strand
AATGACTACACTTGGTAATATGTGAATTATGATCCATTTTTATAAAATATGAACATGTGTCTTGTGATTCCTTCAATATATAAACTAGTGGAAAAATTCCTAATGAAGACCTCCAAATATGTGTGGGAATATACATGTAGTGTTCATGTTGATAGCCTTAAAATATGTGGTGGAAAATATATGTAACATTGATATTGAAGGACTCTTATAGACACATAATTTTGGTAAAACACCTTTTCAATTATGTCTTTGTCATACATTTTCAACAATTGGTATACTTTTATAAATTTTAGTTACTTTTTTATACCTTTCCACACATATTATATTCTATACATCCTTGATCCATTTAGATATCCTTATTTTACTATCATATTTATATTATATTAGCTTCATTATCCTATTCATCCATTCTCTAAGTAAAATTTTCTCCATTATGAGACTTTTTGCCTCCTAGGTAGGAATTGACATTCTATCAATTATGTCTTAGATGGAATTAGTGACCTATAAATTTTTTTCCTCATGATTTTATGGCTCTATTTGACATTTTCTTGGTTCTAAACTCATTTATTTTTACTCATCACTATTCTTAATGGTTGGCCTATGTTTGATGTGTCCTATAAAACCCTATATATACAAGTATATCCTTGTTTATTGAGATATCTCCAATAATCTAGATATCTAAAATGTATTTGGGTTATGTGAAACTCATTAATTATTTTTAAGAGTAATTTTATAGTTACTAAAGATTTTTAACATTTAATATACATTGCATCTACATATTTTCAATCCTTATGCCATCATCACCTCATACAAAAATAGGGTTAGAGTTGGAGCATATAGTTTCATTTAATTATCTAGAAAATTAGGAAAATCCCTAATTCCCACTTAAATTGGTATTTCACTCACATTCACTAGAGATAAATTAAATCTAACTTCAAGTGTGTAGGATATGTAACTATAAATCATTATGATGTTTCATAAGTCAACAAACTTGTACACACTTCTATTTACTAAATTTGAGGGTTAGGTCAAAGAGAAAAGGATAAGCATTTCAACAATTTTTTGTTGTCAATATAATGAATAAAAATCCTAACCATAAATGTCATCATAGTGTGATCCTTCCCATAAAATCATAGAACATGAAACGTAGTAGAAGATATAATTAGCACCTAGGTACAAAATCAGTAGAAGCTTGCTTACACAATTGATTATTTACTAATTATATCTAATATGTAATCAATTATTATTCAATAATATCATAGATAAAATTAAAATACATATTTTTAGGATGTTAACATTATCTAATCCAAATGCATATTTCAATCTTAGGTTGATAGTTTTCAACCTAGGTGTGTATATTTTAGTATTTCTTTATATTTTCATCATTTTCATTAATTTTTAAATCATATAACTAGAATTCCAATTTATATTTTAGGCATGGTTAAAATTATATTATTTTTTTACATTAAATTATATAAGATCTAACTTTTCCCTCATTTTACATATTTTACATTAGTTTTAATTAGCTAGTGTCTCTAAATAGTTAACACCTTTTGTTGAACCCATTTATTATTCAAATGTTTACAACTTCTATAGTTATCCATAGGGTTTGGTCTTTAATTTACACCTATTACATATGAATTTTTATATTTAAGTGTGTTTTAAATTACTTCATCATTAGCACTACCTTCCTTCATGTTGTTCATGCTTATAACTTATGTTATCTAGGAATCCTAAACCTAAAAACCATGTTAGGTGAAGTGATATATTTAGTGGTTTAATTTTTATTTTATTCAACTTTATTTTTCCATTATTCATGATTCTTTGAAATCTAAAATTCTAGTTATTTAAATTCTTAGTTCTTCTATTGTTTTTGAAAATTCAAATGCCAATATGAATTATAATATAAATAATGATGATGATCAAAACAAGTGTGGTTATGGTGATAATTATAATGTTGATGATTATTATGAGGATAATTATTTTTATGATATGAGTGTTTTGGGTCCTAATACATTTGATATACTTTCTAATTTAGATTCTTAATTTAAAAAATTTGAACATGTTTAGATATTATGTTTTTAAATTTAAAGGAAACACAAAATATAATTAGGGATAAGAAATATACACCTTATAATTATAACAAAATTCCTTTTAATGTTTTTTAATCCATTTATTAGAGATATAACTCTACATCAAGTGGTGAGGCTAGTGCTTCTACTAATATATATACGCCTCCACTTAGTGATACTCATCCTTAACTTACTACTATTATTTCTAAATTACTTATTATTTATTTAATGCCTTATACTTATAAACCACCACCTATACCATCTCTAAATGATTTATACCTTGGTCTCAATAAAAAAATATGACATTCATTCATACCAATGTTAATCATCCTTCAACTCATATACATACTAGTACATTTGGTAATGCATTGGTTTAATAGAAACATCAATATATGTAATTAAAAATCTAAAAAATATCCCAATATTATCATAATTATATCATTTTTATTACTTCTCAAAATATGTTAAAAAACCCATTGGATTTCAAGGTCATCATGCATCCTTTGCCTACCATTTTATAGTGCCCAAATTTTATTAATACAATTATAGGGGTGAACCTTCACATCATATTCATTCCTAGTGTACTTCATATTTTAGTTTTGCTCTTAATGATCTTTGGACAACCAAGATTTTTGATATAAGTCTCAAATACTATACCCTTTATTAGTTTTATGCCCTATATAAGGTTCCATGCTTCACTTGAATGATTTTATGATATATTCTTATCTCAATTTTATATAAACATTATCCAAAAGGTTATGTATTCTTAAATTTATCAACTCAAACAAGTAATAAGGGTGGATGTTATTGAATATGTGATTATATATAAAAATATGCTTACAAAATTACCTCATCAAATCCTTGATAGTGAGATACAATTTATTTTCTCTAATAATTTACTTTAACCAATAAAATAAAAATTTGTGTTCGATAGGTGCGAACATTTTGATGAACTCTATCATATGGTTTTCAACTTTGATATTAAATATTTAGATGAAAATATGATTAATTATACATCTAATGCTTTTCATTCACTCAAATAATTATAATGTAAAACCAACATTTAAATCTAATACTAGTGATGCTCTAAGTTTCCAAGTTAAGAATGAGGCCAAAAATGTAACTACAATTTCACAACCACCTAACAAGATTATCATTCCACCTTATAGGACCCTTAATTTTTTTTTTAAAACTATATAAACCTCATCTCAAAGTTATTAAACAATTATTAGAATGTAACATGATATCCTACATTTTTGCATATAAATTGGATACCTTATGACCCTTTCTTAAGGGATATGACATCAATCAATATTGTGACTACCATTAAGATTTTGTATTTATACCAATCAATTATTTACACTCACACATAAGATACAATATATAATAAATAATAATTTCATTAAAATTAAATTCCATAATATTAAATTGAATGGATATATAGCAATGCATAATCAATGCTTAAAAATATTTAGTAATCCATTATCAAATCATGACACCAAGAAACAAGATGATGCTCACATGACCACTGATGTGATTTTAGGATCCACCTTACAAGGGGATGGTAAAATTACCTATCTTTTTATGATTATAATGTGTAACATATGGCATGATTTATAGGTACTTGGTTTTTTGAATAACTATGTAGTGGAATAGCGATTGAGAAAAATTATTACTTATGAATATCCTTCTTACTAGTTAATTAACTATATCTAGCAATCACACAAACTATCCTAAGATGGATATTCATAATTATGTTATTATAAAATATATTTTTTTATTAAAATAAACATAAAAGGAGAAATAAGGGTATGGGTGAAGATAATGGTTCCTCAGTTGACAAATATATCTTCTTTAAACTTATGTTCATTTAACTCTAGTTATTACTTATATTTATATTTTAAAAATGAGAAATATAAGGGAATTATATTTCAAATATTTCCTATGAAAATTAATTGATAAATTTTGATTTATGGTAAATTGTAAAAACATGCAGATTCATTCAAAAACCAAGGTTATATAAAAATTTTGATTCACAAAAATAGTCATACTAGTTATTAATCAATTTAACTAATTTAAAATTTATTCAAAAAAATATCACGTATCAATAAATTTAATCTAATTTTACATCTCATACATTACTCAGAAATTGATAAAAATTAACAAAAAATAGGACTCATTGAACTTTTTAAAGAATTTTGAGCTTCTATTGCAAAAATATTCCTCTGTTTAAAGATAAATACAATATGTATCCATGAAATTATATGGGCACTTAAAAATATGAAAATATAGACTACATGCAAAAAAAATTAATAACTTTTCTAAATTTAGAAAAAAGTTACAACATAAATTTATAATTATTTTCTTAAATCAATACATAGCTAAAAATAGTTTTTCCTTCCCATATTACATTGAAGTTTTTTTATATTTATAAGAGTTGGTCTACTGATTCTAAAAATATAATACACATTTATAATAGTATTCATCTATTCTCATAATGTTCATTATTGGTGGTTTAAATAGGAACTCTATTTTTGCCTTGAGAATTGCATGGTTAACTAATGGGGTATGGAGAGTTCCCTTCACTACAGTAACGTTTTCAATTGTTTATTTCATATATTTGACTAGGTTAATGAGATAAATTATTCCCCCATGGTTGGCCTCTAAAACTACATATTTGAAATCTCTCATAAATTTAGCTAGCTTAGCATTGAATTCTGAAAATGAGACTAGTTTATTATATGGGGAAAATAATGAAACAATTTCAACCTCCTAAAACAATTCCAAAATCCTTTATGTTTTAATGTTAATAGAATTAATGGCTTGGCTTATATAATTTGACCAATCCTACAAACATATTCTCATGTTCATAATAAATTTTTAATATAGACCAATATCAAACAATGTCATCATTTTTAAATGTGGAAACATGTTTTTATTTATCACTTTTCTGATGTTCCTAAAGATTGAACTCCATTTGAGTAATGTGTTCTTCATATAATTTTGATTTTTTTTACTAGGGGGTAATTTTAATATTTTCTTGATAGTTATCAATAATCTACTCATATAATGACTCCAAGGAATTTACTGTTCTATCAAAATGTTCTTAGGGACTATAGCCTTGGTTTGGGTCTCTATCATTTGCATATTTTTTTTAATCCCTTATATAATTTTCTTTTCCAATTCTCCTTTGGCTACCATTAATGACTCAAGATCCTTTTAAAATGCATTTCACTCACCTAGTGTATATTTTTTTATTTATTTTCAAAGTAAACAACCCTTCTTCTATCTCATATAGTGTAGGAGTCTCACCTTTGATTTTATGCATTATTGTAATTTTTTAGTCTCCTTGTGTCATGTTCAAATTCAAGTTTATGATGGAATATACATTTTTTACACCTTGTACACTCTCAAACTATGCTTGATATTCTTCATATTCATGTGGTTAACACACTTTAGTCATGTATTATCATACTTTAGTGTATTATCTTGTTTCCTTGGTCTATTATAATGCTACTTTATTCACTTAACATCATCTTATATTGTGAAAATTGATCTTATTTCTTATAAATGGATCAAAATAGTTTGACATGGATCCAATTTTTTAATTGTATATTCACTCTCCACCATTGATCAAATCTTTTGATCAATGGTTATCCTTAAATTCACATGGATTATCAACACCATTCTCTCATCTATATATTTTAAGCTCTCTCACCCTCTTCTTAAAGGATCAAAAGTAGAGCTTATGCTATAATTTTCATGTTCATTTGATTCATTGCTTGAAATATGCTTGGAGGATTCATGCTCTCTCTCTCTCTCTCTCTCTCTCTCTCTCTCTCTCTCTCACACACACACACACATATATAGGTTAATATTCCATGAATGCATCAAGTTATTTACCTTCCATATCTCTGTAATCTAGAGTACTTAGTGTAATCAAGATAGATCCTAAATGTTATTTATAAACCCTTAGGTAACCTTGCATGAAGGATTTATACATGGTATCAAAGTGAGATGACTCATTTACATTAGGGTTTTTTTTTAGAAATTTGGAAAACCATTGAAAAAAGGAGTAGAAATTTTGTATTATTATATATTTTAGGTATAAAAAAATAGATTGATCTAATTAAAATGAATATTAGGTAGAAATAAACATATGTTCAGAATTTTATCTCAATGTAACAGTTAGTTTGTGATATATTGCATTTTTTGTATCTACTTTCATAACCTTAGTTGAAATCGGACTCAATTTCACATTCTACCTAATTTTTTACAAAACATAGATAATATTTTTAATCCATCTAATCATATGAGATGTTTTTAATGTATTAAAAAATTAATTTTTTTTATAGAAATTTGACATTTAATTTGAGATAAATATGATGTTTTATGTCTTCTTTTAATACTAACAAATTGATGTTTTAAGTTTTTTTTAATTTTTTATGAATTTTTAATGTCCTTTTGATTGATTAAATGATTCATGCTTCCTTTGAATACTCAAAATTTTCATAATGCATTTCATATTCTATTTTTTGATGTTTGACTAAAAACTTTGGGGAAATTGATGAAAACTTTTATTTGAGTGAAATTCTAAAAAAAGTGGGTTTTAAATGAAAAAAATAGTTTGATTGTTTGAAACAAAAACAAAACTTTGACTGTGCATAAACTTAGAAAAAAAATCACCTTAATTTTCTTGACTTCAAGTAAAAATACTTTTAATATTATTAGAAAATTTAAAACACACACAAAAACCCTTGTGAGTTTTGGATGGGTTCCTCTACTCTACACACATCGCAATCCTTAGATGTCACATAATTGATTGAATTGTTCCAATTTCAAATGCAAGTGTGTATGAAAAGCCAAAAAAATATATATATAAACTTTCATGAAAACAATCCAAACTCAAAACCAAAATACCTCAACCTCTACACCTCATATTCCCATTCCTCATCTCCCTCTACATAAACTCAAACCCTATATCATTCATGATGGGGGAAACTATGGGATATGGAAAGAGAATGCTAAAAAATCCTTGTAGAGATATTATGGAGTCACTTATAGCACCTTATGTTTCCTTGATCTTATTTATAACCCATATTCTAAAATCATCCAAACATTATTTTTGGATGTGATAAACCCTACCATCTAAACCATTCAAGAAATTTGGGATTATTTCAAAACTAAATTTGAGGACATTTCTCCTCAAAGAAAATTAAAACTTAAAACTAAAATGGATTGCATCAAAATTAAAGACTTTGACTCCATTAGTAAATATCTTAATCACATGAGTACACTTAGAGAACAACTTGAAAAAGTAAAAGTTGACTTCTATTATGATGAATGTCATATATATAAAGTCCCATGCTCTCTACCTCTTATGTATAATAGCATTAGACAACTAATAAATATTGATGATCAAGATAGTAATAACCTCACCTTCACTAGTTTATGTAATAATATCAAAGGTATGGAGGAGTTACATAATAAACTGACCAAAATGTCCTCTACACCAATAAATCTATTAATGCAGTAATTTTTCCCACTAGATTTTTCCTACATGGCCATATGGCCTTTCTATGTATTTAAGCTTCCTTAGGTTAGTTATAAAGGGTCCATAGGCTAATTTTAATTAGTTAGTTAAGAATATAAGAGGATTCCTCATGTTATGCTAATTTTATCTATATGTACCCCACTTTTCCTTTTTGGAAGGTTAATCGACTCATTCACATTTTACAATAGATAGGTTAATGCATATTTTTCCTCTCTTGATATTTTGGAGCTCTCTCTACAGGAATCAACATTGATTTCTTGAACACTATTCAGAGATCTTGGCACACTCTTTCATGATATCAAAGTTATCCTAACATTCTCATGCATCAGACTCCCTAGTAATATCCTCCATGCATTCACCTTGCTGGTTTTTCTTCTATCTTGGCCACCATTTTGAACTTAGAGGTGTTTTCTTAATCTACCTCAAAAATCATGTCAAAAGGCCTTTGATGAAAAATCCATTTTGATATATTTTCTAAGTTTTTTGAGATCTAAAATGGGTTATTCTTAGTTTTTTGAGAAACTACATATGTTTTTAAAAAGATCAATTTCCTTCAATTGATACGATGCCTGTATGGACCAAGTAATCACCCCTAAAAACCTTAATCTACACTCCATAGACCAAATCGGGTTCCTTGGGGTCAATTAATTAAGCCCATATACTATTTTGGGTTTATCCCAAGTAATTAGTTGAAGTAATCAAGTTTCTCGAGTGTGATTACTTACTCATAGACCATTTTGGGTTTCTCCAGGTCAACAACTTGAAGTAATTGGGTTTCTTCGGCATGACAACTTGCTACTAGACTAATTCAGGATTTTGGGGTAGTCTTACTTCTCTAAAAACTTGATTTGCACTGGGGTAGACCCATTTGGGTTTACCAAGGTTAATTACTTATTACTTATTTAATTTATAAGTAAATCAAGTTGAAGAACTTGATTTGTACTGAGGAAGACCAATCTAGGTTTTCCAAGGTCGACTAGTTATTACTTGCTTTATAAGTAATAAGTCATGCAAGTTGAATAACTTGAAATAAAATAAGGAATACCAATCCAAATTTTCTAAAGGTAATTAATAATTACTCATTTACTTTATAATTATTTTGAAGAACCTAAAATACACTAAGGAGAAGTAATCAAGTTTCTCAAGGTTAACTACTTATAACTTTTTATAAGTAAAGTAGTTGCAAGAACCTGAAGTTAAGAAACTACACAAACCTATGTGACATTCAAGAGGGCATCAAATTTTATGTGAAAGGTAATGAAGAAATAGATCCAATTAGAGTAATAATGCAATCATTTGATCCACTATCAGATGAATATGTGGGAGTAAGAACTAGTAAGTGCTATAATTTTCAATTTGTAGCTCCTTTTTGGGTGACATTTTTTTTGAAAGTACATATTTTCCTAAGCTCTATGCATTGGTGACATTATTTTAGGACTTTTTTAACATCTATTTTTACATGGTGTAATATATTAAAACTCTCTTCAAACCTTTATACCTTTCCTCTTGGATGAATTATCGATAGTGCCTGATGACCCTCTCATACTTTCTCACATTGATTACTCATAGATGTATTCTTGGTTGTGCTTAACATCCAATATTGAGCATGTGTGCATTATAACTTTAGAGGGGTATTCTTGATTATTCAGGGGGTACTTATACTATTTGATTTCTATTTTTTGATTTCATTTCAATTTTACAATTTATCTCATTCTAATCTTCATAAATGGATCTAAACATCAAACCACTCACACCATTTAACTATCTAGAATAGAAGTCTAAAATACAACTCGTTTTGAAAGGTAAAGGACTCTATCATATTAATATGGGTGAGTAAATTGAGCCATCTTAAGATGCAAAAAATGTTAAGTGGTAAAATAGATGTGATGATGCATATGGGTTTCTTTGCCTGTAAATGTCTCCTAACCTCCTCTTTCATGTTGAATCTATAAAAACTTTGAAAAAAGTCTAGATAATCCTAGACAAGCTTTTTGGAGTATAAGACATCATTAAGGGTCATGATCTAGAGAATGAGCTCATCACATTGAGACCAGGTGACTATGACACCCTAAAAGACTTATTTAAAAAAATTAAATCACTGAGATTATGGTTGAAACAATGTGGAATTGAGAAAATAAATGACCAATCGATTTTATTTGTGCTTACAAAATTGGGTCATGACTATTCAGTTTTTGTCTCTACATTTCATGCTACCAAACATGCACTTGGATCCACTTGGAAAATGCCATCATTTGATGAGTTTGTTACTGATATAACTTAGGAATAAGATAAGTTGGTTCAAATGGGTGCACTAAAGTTTTCAAAATCACATGCTTTGATTGTCAATCAGGATAAGAAGAAGCCTCCTAGTAGTGGAAAATAGGAGAAGAAATAGTCTAAACCTGATCATGAGCATAAAAAGAATTATAAATCATATTCCAAGCCTAAGGCATTGTCAAATTAGTCCTCCTCAAGTAGGAAACCTAAGAAGGAGAAATTCAAATTCAACTTTTGTAAGAAATTTGGGCACGATGAATCTTAGTGCATGAAAAAGAATATTGATACCTTGACTAAGATGCTTGAGAAGAAAAACATCAATGTTCATGAATTTTCATCTTAGAACATAGCAGCATAAGATTATACAAAAGGTAAAGATAAAAAAGGGTAAAAATAAGGGTAAGGCACTTGTTGTAGTAGCTTCTCAGCCTTTGAGTTGGGTTATTGAATTAGGTGTTTCCTATCACATGGCCTCCTCAGATGATCTATTTTTAGAAATAAAGCCATGTTCTATGCCTTCAGTTCTCATGGGTGGTGACACTTCAGTAAAATTTAGTAGTAAAGTATTGATATAAGTAAGTGATGGGACCTTCAATGATGTTTTGTGTGTTCCTTCATTATCCACCAATCTTCTGTTAGTATATCAAGTCACTCACATAGGTGTAACAAATCAAGTTGAGTTTACCCTTGATTTAGTGGTCATCAAGGAGATGCATATTGATACCATAGTGGCTTATGGGAAGTCCAATCATCAGTCTAGGATATATATCATCTCATATTTTACCCTAAATCAGCCTTCAACTATATTGCTTACTCATGTAGATGGAGTGAGCAAACTATGACATGAATGGTTTGGCCATTTAAACTACCATTACCTAGAATAACTTAGTCATCAAGACATGGTTTTATGATTGCCTAAATTCAAATTATCAGATGGCCTATGTAATGGCTGCATTCTTGGTAAGCATCTAGAAGAGAAATATGACAAGGGAAAAGTAAGGAGAGCCACATAGAAGCTAGAGATAGTTCACAGTGACTTAGCAAGACCATTTCTAAAACATTCATTCAATAGGATGATGCAGGAGCATCCTCATGCTAGGAACATATTTGTTTTATGTTTTAGCATGTTTTAGTTTGCTAAGTTATTTTTCCCTCCAATTCTTAGTTTTTATAATTTTTAAATTTGGCAAAATAGTCTGTTGGGCAAGTTGTCAAGCCGTTTTGAATCTTCTTATGTTAGAAGATTATTTTATGCATTTAGGGGAGATTGTTGCAGCCAGCCTTGGTTATAACTAATTAGCTATATTGAGAACATACGCTTTGTATGAGGATGGGTGTGTGTGTGTGGTAAAAATAGGGGAATATGTTTTGGCAAAAGAAGAGCAGGGGCGTAGGAAGGAGACTGGTAGCACATAATAGACACAAGGCATATAACTTCTGGTAAATATTAATATAGGTGTGTATTTTTTTTTGATATATTAATGAATGTGAGTTCTTTTTGAAGAGATTTGTTCTTCTGAGACCAAATACATGAAAGGACGTTGTTGTAAGTTGCTGGGTGTAGTTATCTGATTGGTCGTATGACTTTTGGCCATTTTTAATGCATTGAATTTAATACAATTCTAGGCCGCTTCAATGTTTTATTTGGAATTCTGACCATTTCAACACATGTGATATGGTGTTGGGTGCTCAATGATTTGATCCAAACAATACTCCTATTTCATCATTCACCATATATATTATTGTTGGGCCGTATTTTGTATTAAATACATTGTTTGTAATTCTAGTTTATTGTAATGTTGGGTGTTTCCATGTTGGCTAGGCCACTCCAATGAATTAATTACAACTTCAACCATTTCAAATGCTATGCTAGACATTTTAAATGTGTTAAATGACAAGCGATGGTTTGATGCTCAGACGAAGGTCTTGGACTATTAGAAAGCAAAATAAATTGTCCTGTTTGTGATTAAAATAGAGTTTAGTCCTGGCACAAGAGGTTATGCTGGGCTCTTCAATATGAAAAGTGAGTCTTAATTGAAGTTTTATTCTTTCAATCTGAATTAAGACATACAGAATCTGCCAGAACAGCGCATTATAGCTCTAAATCCAAAATTTGTCTTGTTCAAGAAATTATGGCCTGTTAAACTTTATGCATCATGTGTAAATTGTCTAAAAAGGAGGAAATTTCAAGATGAAATTCTATGTATGGAAGAAACAATTTGTCAAGACATATGTTTTATGCCTGCCATTTGAGGTTTTCTGCTCATAGTTTAAAAGTTTGTTAAACACATTCAGTTTAGCCTATGTGTTTGAGTATCAGTTTTCATTAATTATTTAACACATTTAAAATGTCTAGCATAGCATTTGAAATGGATCTTTAGATTTAACACCTTGTGGTCATGGGTTTGAGCCCCATGGTGGGTACCATTTGAGTATCAGTTTTCATCAATTTGGTATCAGAGCACAAGGGATTGTGCACAATCTAAAGATCCAAGAGAAGAAGAAGTGAGATGGCCATGAGAATTAGGAATAGAGGTAGAGCTAGAAGAAGGAGACTTGGAGGATAAGTTACACTGGTAGAAGAGATTAGGAACCTAACATCTAGGCTACAAGACCTGGAGATGGCTCAAAGAAGAGGCACTGACATGGGTGAAGTCAGTGACAGAGAAGAGGAGCCACTAGAAGATGAATTGGTGGTGGAAGAAGAAACAGCTGAAGAGAGGTTGATCAAAGCCATTATGAAGGTAAACATAAAGCCAAAAATGGAGGTTCCAATGTATGAAGGTAATTTGAATGTGGAAGAATTAATTGATTGGATTAATGCATTAGACAAATACTTTGAGTATGAAGGAATTGAAGAAGATGATAAGAAAGTCAAGTATGCCATGACAAGGCTTAAGAGCCATGCATCCCTATGGTGGGATGGAGTGCGAGAAGAAATAAGAAGGAAAGGGAAGCCAAAGATTAGAAGCTAGGATAGAATGGTAGCAAAAATGAAAGGTAAATTTATGCCTAAAGATTTTCAAGCAAATCTTTTTAAGAAATTACAAAATTTGAAGCAAAAAGAAATGTTTGTGAAAGAATACACTGAAGAGTTTTACAAGTTGACTATAAGATCAGGTCATATTGAGGATGATACAGAGAAGGTAGCCAGATACACCAATGGTTTGAAATTTTCCATTCAAGATGAAATTAGTCTTCTCATTCCTAAGACAGTTGAGGAGGCATATCAATTTGCCTTGAAAGCTGAGGCAAAGATTGCAAGGAAACAAACATCCTGCTCAAGAGGAAGGGGCAGGCCCATCAGAGGTAGAGGATTTCAAAGAGGTAGAAGATAGCTGCAAACATCTCATTAGGAGGCCATCATCTCACAAAGTTCAAGAGGCAGCTATACACCAAGAGGAAGAAGGCCATACTAAGGATATCAAAGAGGAAGAGGAAGATTCATGGCCAAATGTTTTAAGTGCAACAAGTATGTAGGACATAGGGCATATGAGTATCCAGAGAACCCTTCTACCAGCCATGAGAGGGGTGTACATGTGACTCAAGGTGAAGAACAAAATGCAAAAGTTGCAATAGCTTATGAAGATACCCCAGAAGAAGGTGAGTCTCTTTTGATGAAAAGAATTTTGTTAAATCCAAATAAAGAAGTTGTAGAACCACCTCAAAGGAAAAATTTATTTAGAACCACATGTAAGAGTAAGGGGAAATGTTGTAAGGTCATTATTGATAGTGGAAGTATTGATAATCTTATGTCAACTGAGATGGTGGAGAAACTAGGCTTGAAGAAGGAGGTACATCCTACACCTTAGCAAGTCTCTTGGCTACAAAAAGGACACAAACTTCTGGTAAGTGAACAATGCAAAGTAGATATTTAGATAGGAACATATAAGGATCAGATTTTATGTGATGTCATGCCCATGGATGTATGTCATATCTTGCTTGGAAGGCCTTGCAATTTTACAGGAAGGCCATACATGATGGAAGGCATAATACATACATGTTTGAAAAGGATGGGATCAAGCATACACTTACACCATTGAAAGAAGAGGATGCTGCTGTTGTTGGACAGAATTCTAAAGTATTGATAATAAGTGGCAAAGAGTTTCTACATCAAATGAAGAAAGAAGAGGTAAACTTTGATGTAATTGGTAAGCCAAGGAGTGTAGTCACTAGTACTAAGTTGATTGATTTTCCATTAGAGATTCAAGATATGTTGAATGAGTACATTGACATTGTGGTAGATGATTTACTTGATGATTTACCACCATTGAGAAGTATTAGCCATCACATAGACTTGATTCTAGGAGCAAATCTTCTAAACAAGGCTGCCTACAGGTTGACACCAAAGGAAAATGAAGAGATCAAGCACCAAGTTCAAGAATTGTTAGACAAAGGATTGGTAAGAGAGAGTTTAAGTCCTTGTGTTGTCCCTACAATGTTGAGTCCTAAAAGGGATGGGAGTTGGAGAATGTGTACAGACTCCAGAGCAATCAACAAGATTACTATCAGGTATAGATTTCCATTGCCAAGAATTGATGATTTACTTGATTGTTTAAGTGGAGATACATATTTCTCTAAGATATATTTGAAAAGTGGTTACCATCAGATTAGGATAAGAGAAGGGGATGAATGGAAAACAGCCTTCAAGACTAATGATGGACTCTATGAGTGGTTAGTTATGCCATTTGGACTAACCAATGCACCAAGCACCTTCATGAGGCTAATGAATGAAGTGCTGAAGGAGTTCACTGGTAAGTTTGTGATAGTGTATTTGGATGATATTTTGGTGTTTAGTCAAACTAAAGAGGATCATTTGAAACATTTGAGGATGGTATTGAGTAAGCTACATGAAGAGAAATTGCTAATCAATGTCAAAAAGTGCAATTTTCTAAAAATAAAGTTGATATATTTGGGGTTTGTGATTTCAAAAGAAGGATTGAAGATGGATAAGGAAAATATTAAGGCTATACTTGAGTGGCCTACACCCAGGAGCACATATGAGGTAAGAAGCTTTCACGGTTTGGCTAGCTTCTATAGGAAATTCATAAGAAATTTTAGTGGGATTGTTGCTCCAATGATAGAAACAATCAAAGGTGATAAAAGAAGTTTTTGTTCAACTGAGGCTACTGATAAGAGTTTTAGATTGTTGAAAAATAAGGTAACTGAAGAGCCAATTCTAACCTTGCCTGATCTCAATAAGCTTTTTCAAGTAGAATGTGATGTTAGTGGAACTGCAATAGGCGTTGTTTTAAGTTAAGATGGGAAGCCTATAGCATACTTTAGTGAGAAGTTAAGTGATGCTAAGAAGAAATATTCTGCTTATGATCAAGAATTCTATGCTCTTGTACAAGCCTTGAAGAAATGGAGGCATTATCTTTTGCCCAAAGAATTTGTTTTATTCACTGACAATTATCCTTTACAGTTCATTAGTAATCAGAATAAGTTAAATCAAAAGCATGTCAAATGGATTGAATTTTTACAAAGCTTCACATTCACTATTAAGCACAAGAAAGGACAATCTAACAAGGTTGTAGATGCCTTAAGCAGAAGAAATCTGATCATACAAGAGTCTCAAGTAAGCATTATGGGATTTGAAGATTTGAAGGAACTATATAAGGAAGATCCAAACTTCAAGGAACCATATGAAGCTTGCATGAATCTAGTGGGGGTTGATAGAATTCCTTGGATATATTTCATGGTCCAAGAGGGTCTACTATTCATAGGTAGCCAGCTTTGCATTCCCAAGAGTTCCATGAGGGAGAATTTGTTGAAGGAAAAACATAGTGGCAGCTTATCAAGACATTTTGGGTAGAATAAGACATTAGCACAATTAAGTGCTCACTAATATTGGCCAAGTATGAGTACTGATGTTAATAATTTTTTTGAAAGGTGTAAAATATGCCAATATGCAAAGGGAAGTAGTCAAAACATAGGTTTGTACCAGCCACTACCCATTCCAAATAGGCCTTGGGATTCAATAAGCATGGATTTTGTACTTGGTTTGCCAAGAACTCAAAAAGGCCATGATTCCATATTTGTTGTGGTAGATTAGTTTTCAAAGATGGCTCACTTTATTTCATGTTTCAAAACAAGTGATGTTACTCACATAGCTAATCTATTCTTTCAACATGTTGTTAGATTGCATGGATTGCCTAGAAGCATTATTTCTGACAGGGACACCAAATTTGTTGGACATTTTTGGAGAACCTTAAGGAAGAAATTGGGAACACAATTAAGTTTTAGTTCAGCCTATCATCCCCAAATGGATGGCCAAATAGAGGTTGTCAATAGGATCTTGGGCAACATCTTGAGAAGCTTGGTAAGTATGCATCTAAAATAATGGGATCTTGCACTTGCACAAGCTAAATTTGCCTATAATGATTCTCTTAATAGAAGTACAGGATTAAGTCTATTTCAAATCATGTATGGAATGCATCAAAGAGGCATGTATGAGTTAAGAAATCTAAGTAGCATGGAGACAAGGAGTGCTGATGCGGAAGAATTTGCCAATGCCATTCAAAATTTGCATGAATAGGTAAAGAAGAAACTTGAAGAAAACACCATCAAATACAAGTTAAGGGTAGATAAAAATAAAAGAGAGGTCAGTTTCAGTATTGGAGACTTTGTTCTTGCTCATCTCAGAAAAGAAAGGTTCCCAAAAAGGGAATACAACAAATTGAAGGTAAAGAAAATAGGACCATGCAAGGTAATAAGGAAGTTTTCAAATAATGCATATGAAATAGAATGGCCAAAGGGGATTGGAATCTCTCCAATTTTTAATGTTGCAGATTTATATCCATACAAGGATGAAGGACAATCAGCCAAAGAAATTGAAACAGGGGTAGATGAAGTTATCCAATAGGAGCAGCAACTACCAAAGGAAGTGCCAAAGGAAATTGAGAGTATTTTAGATAAGAAAGTAGTTAAAAAGACAAGGAACAAAGAATAATTCTAGTATCTAAATAAGTGGAAGAATCTACCAGCTGAAGATGCAACATGGTTGACTGCAGATAACATCCTTAAGCTGGGCACAAGTATAGAAGAAGTAATGCAGAAAAACAACAAATGAAGAATACTTCTTCTACTCCTTGGAAGAATGATGCAGGAGCATCCTCAAACTAGGAACATATTTGTTTTAAGTTTTAGCATGTTTTAGTTTGCTAAGATGTTTTTCCCTCCAATTCTTAGTTTTTCTAATTTTTAAATTTGGCAAAATAGTCTGTTGGGCAACTTGTCAAGCCGTTTTGAATCTTCTTATGTTAGAAGACTTTTTTATGCATTTAGGGGAGATTGTTGCGGCCAGCCCTGGTTAGAACTAATTAGCTATATTGAGAACATACACTTTGTATGAGGATGGGTGTGTGTGTGTGTTAAAATAGGGGAATATGTTTTGGCAAAAGAAGAGCAGGGGCATAGGAAGGAGACTGGCAGCATAGAACAGACACAAGGCATATAACTTCTGGTAAATATTAATATAGGTGTGTATTTTTTTTTGATATATTAATGAATGTGAGTTATTTTTGAAGAGATTTGTTCTTCTGAGACCAAATACATGAAAGGATGTTGTTGTAAGTTGCTGGGCGTAGTTATCTGATTGGTCATATGACTTCTGGCCATTTTTAATGCATTAAATTTAATACAATTCTGGGCCGCTTCAATGTTTTATTTGGAATTCTAGCCATTTCAAAACATGTGATACGGTGTTGGGCGTTCAATGATTTGATCTAAACAATACTCTTGTTTCATCATTCGCCATATGTATTATTGCCGGGCCGTATTTTGTATTAAATACATTGTTTGTAATTTTGGTTTATTGTAATGCTGGGTGTTTACATATTGGCTAGGCCGCCCCAATGAATTAATTACAACTTCGACCATTTCAAATGCTATGCTGGACATTTTAAATGTGTTAAATGACAAGCGATGGTTTGATGCTCAGACGGAGGTCTTGGACTATTAGAAAGCAAAAGAAATTGTCCTATTTGTGATTAAAATAGAGTTTAGTCCTGGCACAAGAGGTTATGTTGGGCGCTTCAATATGAAAAGTGAGTCTTAATTGAAGTTTTATTATTTCAATCCAAATTAAGACATACATAATCTGCCAGAACAACGCATTATAGCTCTAAATCCAAAATTTGTCTTATTCAAGAAATTATGGCCTGTTAAACTTTATGCATCATGTGTAAACTATCTAAAAAGGAGGAAATTTCAAGATGATATTCTATGTATGGAAGAAACAATTTGTCAAGACATATGTTTTATGCCTGCCATTTGAGGTTTTCTGCTCATAGTTTAAAAGTTTGCTAAACACATTCAGTTTAGCCTGTGTGTTTGTGTATCAGTTTTCATCATAAGACAAGGTACATGCTCACATTCATTGATGAATTTTTGAGGTACATCTAGGTTTTTTTCTCAAAAATAAGTCTGAGGTCTTTAATCACTTTAAGGACTTCAAGGCACTTATGGAGAAGCAGTCAGAATGTTCCATCAAAACCTTAAGGATTGACAATGGAAAAGAGTATGTCAATAATATGTTTGAGTAGTTTTTCACATTAGAGAAGATTTAAATTCACCACCTAGTTTCATATAGTCCTTAACACAATGGTGTGGCTAAATTCAAGAATCATACCTTGAAGGAAATGGCAAATTGCATGCTTCAATCAAATTCTCTTGCTCCTCAGTATTAGGCTGAAGCAATCAACTATGCGTGCTACATTCAAAACCAAGTTCCACATAAAGCCTTAAAGGAAATCACTCCTTTTGAATCTTTGGATGGTCAAAAACCTATAGTAGATCACTTTTGAGTGTTTGGATCACCAAAAATAGCCCACGTTCCCAAGAAGAAATGCAAGGTAATGGACACTTAGATTCAGTCTTGCATCTTTATGGGGTATGTAGAGGGTGTTAAGGGATATAGGATTCTCCATCCTTAAACTCATGATTTTTTCATTGAAAAGAGTGTCAATTTTTTTGAGTGCCCACTTAAACACAATCTTGTCACTCGAGACTCTTCAAAAGTCTCACTAGACATTGATTCCACTTCAAACAGTGACATAAATCCACCTCAAGATCTTCTTGATGATGAGGATGACTCTTCTTCTTCTTCTTCAATTTCAAGAGATGAGAGTAGTGATGAGGATTCTCCTCCTCTATCTCACACTCACACTATAGATGATGAGGACTCACCTCTTAATTTTTCAATCTCATTCAATTTTAGTTTAATTTGGGCTAGATAAACACTTCAAAGTGTTGGAAGATTGGTTGGAAATCCATTAAATACAAGGTGGACACAATTATAATTTTAGGGGATACCACATGGCTACTTAGCCATTATCTCAGATCCATAAACCTTTCATGAGGCATCTGGCATTATAGAATGGGATTTTGCTATGTTGGAAGAATATAGTTCTCTATTCAGGAATAAAGCATGGGACTTGGTCCCTCTTTCTGAAGGAAGAAAATTGGTCTAGTGTATATGGGATTATTGGAAAAAGTATGGTGAAGATGGGTATATCAATAAGTATAAATATTGTCTAGTTGTAAAGTGGTTTTCTCAGGTGCTTGACATAGACTACAATGAGACATTTGCTCCTATAGCCAAGATGACATCTATAAGACTCATTGTAGCCATCATAGCTACACATCAGTGGGATGTTCATCAAATGGATGTAAAGAGTGATTTTTTACATGGTGACCTCAAGGAAGAGATATATATGGATTAACCAAAAGGCTTTATTAAAAATACCTCCTTGGTCTATAGACTCAAGAAATATATCTACAGACTCAAATAGGCCCCTCGGGCATGGTATGCTAAGATGGACTCCTTTCTCCTCACTGTTGGGTTGACCAAATGCCACTTAGATCTGAATGTCTACATCTTATGGTAGGTTGATTCTTTGTTGACCCTATTTCTCTATGTGGATGACTTACTAATTATAGGTAGTTCATGATCATCTATTTCAATAGTAAAAATTGCACTATCAGATATATTTTCAATGACAAACATGGGATTGTTACACTACTTTTTTGAGATTGAAATCATTCAGTCATATTCTAGGATAACTTTATCACAATCTAAGTATTCTCTTGATTTGATTATGAGGTTAAACATGGATGATTTTAAGCCAGCTCCTACTCCCTTCTTGTCTGGTGTGAAGCTTGAGGTTGATTTTCCTACACCACTTGTTGATGTAACTCCATATCGGCAACTCATGGGTAGTCTTATCTATCTCACACACACTAGACCTCACATATCATATGTAGTTGGTTTGTTCTCCTATTTTATGTAGGATCTACATGAGTTGTACTAGAAAGCATCAAAGTAGATTATTCACTACATTTAGTGTTCACACAACTAGGGGATACACTATGGAATAGGAATATAGGTTGATTTGATTGTGTAGTGCTTTTTCCTATTGTAGTGCTTTTTCCTATTGGGTTTTGCCTACATGGCCATATGGACTTTCTATGTATTTCAGCTTCCTTAGGTTAGTTATAAAGGGTCCATAGGATAATTTTATTTAATTTTAATTAGTTAATTAAGAAAATTAGAGGCTTCCTCATGTTGTTATAATTTTCTCTATATGTACCCCACTTTTCTTTTTTGGAAGGTTAATCGACTCATTCATATTTTACAATAGACAAGTTGATTCATATTTTTCCTCTCTCAGAATTTTGGAGTTCTCTCTACATGAATCAACATTGATTTCTTGAACACTACTCATATATATTGGCACACTCTTTCAAAGTCAAATCAAAATCCTCCTTTATATAAAAATAAATTCCAAAATAAACACCAAAGCAAAAAATGGAAAAAGACAAACAATTCAAAAAACAACAACAAATAAAATAAGGACAAACAAGAACATAATAACCACACAAAGAATACTCATACCAAGTACAAGTATTGTAACTCTCAATTTAATAAATATGACTAATGCAAATTTAAAACCCACCCTCATCCCATATGAAACAAATGTAACTATAAATAACCTGATTGTTGGTTCAAATAAGATGGGAGCCTCTTTAGGTTGAATAATCTAGAAAACACAAACTGATAAATTCTCTTTAACATTCAAACTAATTTCTTGACTTCAAATCAAATAAACATCTAGGTCATTGATATTGGATGCACTCAACACATAACCTATGGTTTTGAAAAAAATCAAGATGAAGATCAAAATATTTTCATGGGGAATGACTCCACATAGATGCCATTGCTAGAGGAGATGTGGAAATAAATGAAAAAATCAAGATCAAAAATGTAATACTCATTCCTTCCCTTAGAAAAAACCTCTTAAATTTCAAAAAAATTATCAAACAAGGAAGAGTGGTACTCTTTTAAAATGATATATGTATGATCTATTATTCATAAAATAAATAAATAACAAGTGGTACATTGAATAATGGCTTGTTCATCCTAGATGATACCTCCCTTAGAACCCACACAAGAGACTCATAACATAGTGTTATATTTGTTATCTCATTTAGTTCTTTGGATTAAACTCATTTCAAACAAATGATGAAATTTTGGGATATAATCAAAATCAACTCTTCGACAAACCATTCGTAGACAATAACATAGAGATTACTTCTTTAGAGAATGATCAAAATTTGAACACAAATCATGATGATCTCAATGCATTTAAATATCTTCAAGTTTTTTTGGATAAAAATGATAATTTAAATTTTTTTAAAGAAACATATAAGCCACCTCATAACTTGGTATAAAAATTAGATAAACCATCTTCAAATTTTGGAAATAAAATCAATTTTACACTTGATCCTAAGATAGTTTTGTCATAAATACATCTACTACCTACTAATTTCACAAGATATAGGTGCACTTATTTTTAATTTATATCTCACATTTATGATCATGTTTACCCCACATATTAAAAATAAGAAAATAAACACTCTCATTAGAGAGAATCCATGAAACACGAGTTGACTCAACATGAAAAAACCCCACTTAGAAACTTATCCCAAAACCTTATGAAAAAAATGTTTTTAGTTCTAAATGGGTATTCAAAACCAAATTTATAAGTGATGGAACCATAGATAAACATAATTCTAAAATTTTTTCCTTAGGGTGCCCACAAATTTAGGGAGAAGATTATAATGAAACATTTGCACATGTGATAATATTCAAAAGTGTTAGGATTTTTATATCCATTTTTTCTAGTCATAATTTTTCATGTCCCCTTAATTTAATGGGAAAATATTGGATCCAAAATTTATTTTTTTATCAGGCATAATTTCTAAATGATTTGTGTCATTTTACACTAGCTAGTAAAACCACATTTCAGTAATTTTTGTGAAAATTTGAAATTAATTAAACACAACACCTATGTCACCTTTATTATATTAAAATATGTCTAAAAATTTATAAATGATTGAAATATACTCCCATAAAATTTTAATAATTAAATACACAATTTGGGTGAAAACCCTTACTAGTTCCACACACATGAACCACAAAGACTACTCAAAACACAAAATAATTTAACAATACTAATAATATTATTACATATCATAATAAAAATATAAAAAACCTGACCTTAAAATCCAAATACACCTAATATATGTTATATCAAACCCACAAATCTGAAACTAACACCTACAACATTGTACACTAGCTAAAATTTGTACTCCTTGAAACTCTATAAGATCTCTTGCATGGAATTGTATCTTTGGGTCATAGGGGTTTCACACTATAATCCTTGGGTTCCCTAGTTTTCCATCCAAATTCCACCTTCATCTAAGATTTTTTATTCTAAGATGATCTGAAGAACACTGCATACACATTGTTCCACAAGAGAAAATAATTTGTTTGGCAAAAAGATCCTCAAAAATGAAAGTAGGGCATATTATTACCCAAGAGGATCAAGAGGAAAACTAAAATTATAATTTATTACTTTGGGCGGGGGTGGAAAAGTGACAATAATTTGAAAAAATCACTAGTTTCTAACTTAATCTACATCTCCAAAATTGATCAAGATCCCTATTTTATTTCTAAACTTGCCCAAAAGTGTTCCAATTAACTGGAGGATAATAATTTAACATGATTTATTAAGTTTTATTAAACACATTTAATTATCCTTTCCTAAAAATCAATGCTCAATTTAGAAAGTTTCCTTAGAAACTCAACATTAACTCCACCTACAAAATCAAGCCCCTCTTTGGATGATGACTTAGCATTAAGAATATTCCACTAATTATTTGTCCTCATTCATCAAAATTTGGGGTTAATGAATAACATTGGCCGAAATATTTAATTTTGACTTTCCTATTTCTAATCCTAAAGTAAAATTAGAATAGGCATTTTCCACCAAAAATCAATTTTATTAAAAGGTGACATGACAAATCTACCCTTCCCAAAATTGCTTGTCCTCAAGCAATTGTAACCTAAGTTTCTCAAAATTTATTGTGCCATTATGTTGAATCTAACTATATGCCACATATAATTTGTAACTTATACCTATCAAGTGATCCAACTTTTGCCAAAGAGCACTAAAAAATATATGTGACCTACCATTCCAAACACCCTCATGCCATTCATGCACTTTTATTACCCTTTTGAAAAATATCTTATCCTTAGGAGAATAAATGTTAGGTAAATGTGTATGACTCAAAAAAACATAAATGCAAACTTTTATAACATCCATGATGCGAGGCATGATTTTACATCCTTGACTTTGCTCAAGTAATGGAAATGAGATGAGACTAACTTCTCCAAGCATACTATTACCAGGATACCAAAAAAAATTCCATATATTTCCACCATGCATCCACTACACCACTTTGATATTCATCTAAAATTCTAAAATTGGGTTAGTATTCATAAAATATTCAACAACATTAGTTTTGAACCTATCTTTAAAAATTATCTTTGAAAAAAATATCTATGTTTTTTTATATCAAAAAAATTCACAAGATGACCACAGGCATGTGTAATATCATATGTTAATCCATTCAGTGAACTAATTTCTATCTCTTTGATCATAAATGGTGGACCTTGAGGTTGGTATAAAAGATATCTATTTGACCATTTATTGCCAATCACCATGTTATATGAATTTTCCACTCCACTCATAGTTTGGGTATCAAATTTGAAACCAACTAAAATGATATTCATTTATTTACCTGGAATCTAAGTTTTCCCATTGTTGTTTACCTTGTGAGCACTACCTGATGGGAGGTGACATGCCTAGGTTCCATGCATTTGATCCATGTGTTTCAAATATTGAATCCTATTATCCTTTAAAATATGTTCCTTAAGATCATCTAAGGTCAATTTGGATTCTTTTCTTATTGATTTGTCTGACATAATGAATTTATCAACAAAAATTATGTTGAACTTAGAAATTTTGCCCCGTATAGATTTCAAAATGCCATCTAGATTTTGCACCATTATGTAATGACAATTTTGGGCCAAATAATCTAACTACTCTCTTTTACCATCCTTAAAATGATAAAAAAACTAAAATATATTTGTTCTATCATTCCCATATCTTAAAATATATTATAAGAGTGTTTACCAAACACATTATTTATACAGTATTATGTTGTAGATGGTACATTACTGAGTCTCAATGTCAATTAAAAAGTCAAAGTGTCCTTAGTGACCTCAAAAAGTAATCTTCTAAACATATTATCCTCTCATCTATCTCTAATGATAACTATACCTCAAATCTATCTTTGAACAATACATAACATCATGTATATCACCAATCAACTCCTCTTTATACATGTTAGGATATTAGTATGGTGTAGTAATGATAGACTTAGAGCCTAATTCCTATCTTCTGATGTGTTTAAATATTTTATCATGGTAATATTGGATGTGATTCATTAAACATCACAATATTAATTTAAAAAAAATTGTGATTATATTTATTTCCCATGGATGAACTAGTAGGCATCATCGAATAACTTGTTACCCATGAAAATTGGCTTTTTTGGAAAAGCCTTTCCATCCTTTTTGTTATGACCAATTATGGAGCTTTATTTGCTATTATTTTTAAAAATACATCCTTCCCATCAGATCTAAATCTAAATTCAATAATTTTATTATTATTTGAATACTCCCCTAAATAATAGAGCCACTACACACGTAAAACCACATAAATATCACTTAAACTGAAAACATCAAAATCATCACAAACCTTAAGGTATCCAAAGTCTAGGTCAATATTTTGAATATTATTATTTCATGGTGTGTCATATTCATTATCTACATTAAACCCTTTAATAATTTCAAGTCTCCTTCTTCCTTCATCAGTAAAATTATGGTTGGTCCCACTATTAATAAACATGGTCATTATTTGTCTAGCAATCTCTTCACAAACTCTAAGAGATTGTTATTTATGTGCTTTGAAGAGGCACACAAGTGTTACATCATTAGATTCTTCCTTTTCTCCCTATTCACTTTTCTATAATGTGGTGGGTGTCCTTTTAACAACAATATCCCCTTCAAACTTTCAGAACAAGTATTTGAAACAAGAACCAAGATCCCACACTCTTAAACTTATTTTAACTCTTTCCTCCTTCTTATGTTACTTTACATAATTATAGAAAATTTACACTATTAAAGTGTCGATCATAAAATCTCTACTAGTCTTACTTATATCATGCCATAAGCTATAATCATGAATACAGTCAAATTGCTTACCATTAGTTGTTGATAATAGAAGTTTTTGCAAGCTAAAAACCAACATTAGTGTCCCATGAGGCACTTCTCTCAAGTGCATGTATCCCAATAAGGTCATTATGAGATTCATCCTAATAAACTACTTGATTTAAGACACTCCTTTCATTTTCATACAAATGATATAAATGCATGTCTTCTTTTATTGATACCTATGAAGCCACAACACCCTCATATTGATGACATAAAATATGTTTGTCACCTTCAAATGTATCAATATATTTCCAATTACCCTTATGTATCAAGGGTTCAATATTTTTAATATTGATGGATGAATTTTGAAAAATAACAACTTTATCACTTAGTCATTCTGTAAGTGATACTTCATCCTTGACTTCACTAAATTGATTATTTGATTGATCTATAACCTCAGAAGTCATTAAGTTATCAAGTTTCATACCTCCTAAATGCATGGAAGATTATTCCAAGTTTTTCTTTCTTTCACTTTATTTAACATATGATTTATATTCATTATCCACCATAACATTAGATTTTCTAACCTTTTATGGTTCTGATGTATCCAACACCTCTTCTAATTTTATGATCTTACTTTCTGGACATTTTGAATTTTCTTTTAGATTCACCTCTTCCATGATCCAATTTATTATTATTTGTCATATAAGATAATTTTATTTCCATGGATTTAATTTATGGCATCCTACACCTTATGAGATGTTTTATCTAGAACTAAATTTTTTATGTTATTGAGAAGCCTTTGAAGTGAATTGATCATTTTATCTTGGTTCCTCTATATTTCCATCAGTTTATATTGAATAAGTTTTGATTTTTTATTATATTTTAATAATATCAATAATCCTCCCATGATATATAGTTTAATGTATTTTATTTCACCTTAGGAATTATCAACAAAATTTTCACCTTATAGGTTGGTAGAATCAGGGCTCTCTTCTTAAGTATCTAAGTTCCCAGTCACTAGGAAGCATCAAACATAAATATAACTACATGATGGAAATATAATTGATATGATACCAATATCATTTCCACCTAATTGATTTAAGGTTAAAACATTATATCTAAAATCTAATTTTTTTATCAGCACAATTTTTGAATGATTTGTGTATTTTTATCGTAGCTAGTGAAACCAGATTTTGACAATTTTTGTGGAAAATCATAATTAATAAAACCTAATGACTCTATAAAATTTATTATATTAAAATATTTATAAAAATTTAAAAATTACTTAAAGATAATTCCACAATATTTTTGTACTAAAATACACAATTTGGGTGAAAACCATTACTAGTTCCACACACATGCACCACAAAGACTACTCAGGACACAAAATAATTTAACCATACCAATAAGTTGATTACACATAATAATAATAATAATAATAATAATAATAATAATAATAATAATAATAATAATAATAATAATAATAATAATAATAATAATAATAATAATAATAATACCATGACCTGAAACACCAAATTCACTTGATATATTGTGTATCAAACCCACAAATTTGAAACCAACACCTACAACTTTTACTCACACTGATAGCCTTCATACAACACTGCACACTAGCTAAAAGTTGTACTCCTTCAAGCTATATAAAAATCATGTATGAAATTTTATCCTATAGACTACAATGGTTTGATCCTATAATTCTTGGGATCCTTGGTTTTACATCCAAAGACCACCTTCATCTATGAGTTTTCATTCCAAGATTATCTAAATAACACTGCATGCACACTATTCACAAGAGAAAATAATTTGTTTGGAAAAAAGATACTCAAAAATGAAGTAGTGTTTATTGATAATCAATAGGCCCAATACGGGAACCAAAATTAAAATGTATTGCTTTTGGGGGTAAAGTGACATGAATTGGAAAAATCCACTAGTTTCCAACTTAATCCACCTACCCAAAATTGATTGAGATCCCTACTTTTTCCCACTTTTGCTTTTATTTCTAAACTTCCCCAAAAGTGTTCCACTTAACTAGAGGATATTAATTTAACATGATTTATTAAGTTTCATTGAGCACATATCGTTATCCTTTCCTAAAAATCAATGCTCCATTTGGAAAGTTTATTTATAAACTCAACATTAAATCCACCTAAAAAACCATGCCCCACTTTGGATGATGATTCAACATTAAGAATATTCCACTAATTACTTGGCCTCATTCATAAAATTTTGGGGTTAATGAATATCAAGGGTCGAAATAATTAAATTTGAATTTCCTTTTCCCATTTCTAATCCTGAAGCAATATTTGGAATGGGAATTTCCCCTAAAAATCAAATTAATTAAAAAGGGGACATAACACAATTGGTCTATCCATCAAATGGATGTTAAAAAGTGCATTCTTTCATGGTAATATAGATGAATAAGTTTACATGAGACAACCACCTAGATTTTTTAAAGATTCAAAACTTGTTTTTCAATTTCAAAAATATTTATATGGAATCAAACAAGCCCCTAGGGTTTGGTACAATAAGATAACCCATTTTTTTGTAGAACTTGATTTTAAAAAATGTGAATATGACCATGATTTATATGTTTACTTCCACAATGATTCATGTTTATTTGTTTCTTTAGATGTGGATGATCTTGTTATGACTGGGTATTTTGATGATTTGATTAATAACTTTAAAATTAAATTTTGTACATGTTTTAAAATGGTTGACCTTGGATATATGAATCTCTCCTTAAGCCTACAAGTTTTGCAATAACCCACTAGGATATTTATCTCCCAATCCAAATATGCCTTAGAAAGTCTTTTTTTAATTTACATGGAAGGATACAATCTTTTTAAAACTCCCATACAAACAAAATCCAAGACTTTTACAGAGACCTCTTCCCCATCCGTATGGGTCCCTTTATGGAAGGCTAAACTATTTGACACATACAATGCCTGATATTGCATTTATTTCTAAAATCATCCATAATCCACAAGAATCACATTTGGATATAGCTAGATGCATCTTGAGATATGTTAAATACACTTATACCTTTGTATTGAGATATGATGTACATTTTTATATGAGTTTTCATGGTTTTTTTATAGCATTTGGGTTGATGATATTAATGATAGGAAATCTACTTTCGGATATGCTTTATTTATTGGTTTTTCATGTTTTGCTTGGAGAAGTTTTCAATAAAATGTATTAGCTATTCATATTCTAAGGTTAAGTACATGGAATTAGTTGAGGCTTCCAAGGAAGATGTGTAGATCACTCATCTTTTGGATCACTTGAACATAAATATTCATCCTTCAATCATTCACTTAGATAACTAGAGTGCCATAGTGATGGTAAAAAATCCAAACTTTCATGGTAACACATCCCTTTATGACAAACCTTTATTTATGAAATTAAAGTGATTTTTTGTCCTTGTATCTATTGTAGTAGACTCACTTGTAGCTAATTAGTTTGTATCCATATGGAGGATCAACCAATTTCCATGTCCCATTTTTGATGAATGCACTATACTCATCTTTCATTACTTTTTTCGAAGGTATAAACTTATTATCTTGTTCAAAATATCTTAGTTTTGAATCAAATATAAAATTGAGTTATAATTTTCAAAAATAATTCAAAGTGATTTTCTTAATCTTATATTGAATTTATTCAAGGAATTTATCTAATGTTTATGCATCTACATGTGCCCTTCTAGTGCTTATTTTCCCAAATTCATTAGTTCTAACATTGTTCAATGTTTGGGTGGCCCACTTAGGCATCATTTTTTGTGGTTTAGGTGCTTAAATTTTATCTTTATAAGTGCCTTCACTTTTTATCCTCTTCTTACGACCCCTATTTATTTCTTGATCAAGTTAAACTTGGAGGACTTTCATTCTCATGTATAGGAGACAATAAAAAATTAATTGATTTCCAAATGTATGTCCCCCACTCATTGTTTGGAATGTCTAAATCAATTTCCTTGTACACATAAAAATTTGCATATTTCTTAAGTTGACTTAATTTAATGATCAATGATGTCTTTGTATTTTATAATTTCACACAAAATATAAATTCTCTTCTTACAATAAAATTCTTATATTTTCTCATCATATAACCCATATGCCTTAAGTGATTTAGAATATCCCAATGGATGCATTTTCAATTCTTGTGGTCCAACTTATTCATCTCATCTTTTAAAATTAATGCATAATAATTAAATCTAAAAACCCAAATATGGAACACTAAAGCAAGATGACCACATGACATCTAGTATAGATTTTTGAATTCAAGGACTAATGGTTGTGATATGTTATGGGGGAATAATACTGTTTTAGTTATTTATATTTAAAAGTGTAGATTTACCCATTTTAAGTAAAATATAACACAAACCATATTCATCATAATCCTCTTCATCCTATCTACAAATCCATTTTATTGTGGAGTGTGAGGAACTATGAGATAATTTTTGATCCCATTTTGATTAAGATAGGATTAAAACTTATTTTAAATGTGTTCACCACCATTATCAGTCTTGAGTGTTTTTATGTGGGTTTGACCTTAATTTTAAATCATCATTTGAAACTTTTTGAATGTCTCTAATGCTTCAAATTTCTATTTGATAAAGTATATCCAAGTCATTCTACTGTAGTGATCAATGAACAACATGAGGTAATTAATACCACAAGTTTAGAGAATTGGAAGAGAACACAAATCTGAGTGAACCAATTTCAAATTTTTGTTAGTTTTACATTGTGACTTTGGAAATGTTTCTCTTGAATGTTTTAACATAATGTAACCTTCTCATTTTTTGTCAAAATTTACAGGCAAATTAGGTAAATCAACAACAACATTATTTTTCAACACATAAATGTTATTAAAGTGATATGTTTGAATATATCATATTCCATAACATGTTTGGAGACATTCCATATTCAATGATATGAGCATAATTCCTTGAAACTAATGGCTTACCCCTAAGTTTTACTTCATTATATCCAATCAAGATAATTGTATTTTCACATTTCCTTATGATAGCGAAGTCACCATTGTCCAAAAATATGGAATGGACTTATTTATAAATGAGCACAAGGTAACCAAAAAATTTATATTAAATTGAGGAATGTATTGAACATTTTGGAGTTTGAAATTTGGAAGCCTTGGATACTTGAGTTAAATTTTATGTCTTACCTATGGTTGTAAACTTGATCTATCTACAAGGAATATTGGACAAAAAATTTCTACACAAAAATCCTCAAAAAATTCTTTTTATAAATTTGTATGTATGGTGGCACTAGTATCAAGAACCCAAGCATCAAACTATGATGAAGTGACTAAGACATTATTTGCTTTAGCATCTGAACTAGAAAGAAAACACACATTCACTAGTGAATTGAGCAGAGTTTGATTCTTTCATTTGTTTTTTGAATTTGACTATTTATTCTTAAAATATTATTCAATTTTATACCATGGAGTCCTACATTTTTTGGTTTTATGGCTTCCTTTTATATCACACCTTTCGTAGTAGAGGTGTTCCTTCTCATTTTATTTTTGATTTTGACTACCTTGATTATCATTTTTTCCACCTCTTCCCTTGTTTTTAATCTTTTACTTATTATTAACTTCAATTTTGGAAGACATTTCCTTACTGTATGTTTTACAATAATTGACCTTTACATAGAACACACTTTCTCTTGTGGACTTGGTTTTCTTTCCAAAGGCCTTTTTTTTTCTACCATCTTTTCAACCAATTGATAAAATGTGAGAGTCTTCAGTTGATTGCTTGTATGTAGAGACTCTAAGTAGGTGGAATATTTATGAATAAGGAATTTTATGAATTTAGTCATATATATGTCAATTTTGACACATGTGGCATCCACATCATTCTTGATGACATATATTTTTTAATCCAATCTCATCACATCACCATATTTCAACTTGAGGGTGAAAAAATTCAACTGAAATTGAATGAATTCCAACTCTAAGTGGGAATCATATAGTTATTTCAAGTTTTTAAATGCTTCCCATGAGGTATTACACCCTTGAATATGTTGAAACATATCTCCATCAACTGAGGCCCTCATCAAGGCCAATGCATTCTAGTTTTTGTATGTCCATGTTTGAATATATTTTGCATTCCATATTGGCTCAACTAGTTTTGTATCTCTATCACAACTATAAACCCATATATAATTTAACATGAGTGTGTTATCCACTAGATAAGACCATTCTAACCAAATATATTTTCTAGTGAATGTTATGCCAATAATTAATTTGATTCAATTCATTATTTGAGTTTTGAGCTTGTGAAACCCTCAAATTGGTTCATTATCACTCTAAATGGTCCCTTTTTATACAAACCACTAGATAGATATACCAAATATCTATCTATATACCCACCTTCATATCTACTCATTAGTACATGGAAGAAGCTCTCCCTTTATTGATACTTGGCAATACATGCAAGAGGTGTTAAGGCATGTGAGATCAAAGTGGTATGTGGTACCTAGGTTTAAATTGAAAAGGATTCATCCTACCATTAACACCTAATTAACAAGAAAACCTCATACTTGATGATATACTTATCTTTTCTTAATTTCTACATTTACATTTTTTGATAGAAGTGAATGGGTAAAAGAGTAACTCTCCTTATTTATCCTTTATTTACAAAATTGGTTTTTTTTCCAAAATTACATAGATAAGATTGCTCAAGGAAATAAGAATGATTCCAAATTTCAAAAAAACACTTAAAATGAATATTTTATTTTATTTTATTTTAAAACACCTCTAGTTATCCTCCATTTTAGTGCAAAAAATAAATTCCAATATTTCAATAAGAAAAAAAATACAGTCTTCACTCCTCCACATGGCAATTGTCTTTTATTAAAAAAAACAAGGAATACATTATCCAATATCAATCTCTTTGTATGTCATAGTAAAAAATTTGACAGTATACATAGCCAAGGTAGTGTAAACCTAGATCTACCTAAAAAAATGTAGATGCATGATGCCAAAGAACCAATACACAATCAAACACTACTTAAAATAGATGATACATAATATTATAACAAATTTGGTTGATGAAACACCTCTAGTAGTTGAAATAGTAATGTGATATGATGAAAATTCACAGTTGGAAAATGAAACCCCTCTCAAAACCAAGTAGGTGATGTGTAGTCCTAACAGTAAAAAAAACATAAATTGACAAAACATATGGCTCTAATATCTTCAACTTCTATGTAGTCAAAACTCTCATACAATTCATATAAATTCTACATAGATTTTAAATATTTTAAAATATGCTTTAAAACATCATTTGGTTTGCCATAAGTCTCCCACACAACCAACACACCTTAGTAGATATGAAACACTATGTAACAAGACACAAGTGAGATTTAATATAAGAATGAAACAAAATAATGATAAAGAATAAATAAAATGACAAATATTAAAATCATGATCTGATACCACTATCAGGATAGATATATTATTTATATAATGACAATGAGTAATATTTAGTGCAAGCCAAAATTTTTCTCATGATTCAAATTGAAAAGATAAAATAATACAATAAATAAGCCAATTAATGGTTATTCACTTCCTATTCCCAAATGATCCTTCCTATTCCAATCAAAATATAAATTAAACCTTTTATAATAAGACAAAATATACTTAAGACACCTAATATTAATGATAAATATGTAAAATATTTCCTAAATTTCATTTGTTACATGGACACATTGCATGTTCTCTTGCATACCTTGTGATTACTCGATTGTTTGCATGTGTGTGATTGTACTTGTGTTATCTTATTAATTTTTATTTTTGATTTTTTGATCAATATTATCCATGAAAGACTCTCTAGTCATCATTTCATGTCATTTTTTACTTGTGAACCATATTTATTTCATGATTTTAGTTGTGGTTACATTTAATCTATGTATGCCTATGTTGATTGTATTTCATATATCATGTTTAATGCTATGATCCATAGAAAGTGCACTACTAGTTTTATCTATTATGATTTTTTCATACATTTGAATGGTCCTTACAATAAATTAATTATGTCATAATACTATTATTATGTGTGTGATTCATTTCTATATCTAGTCCTCTTAAACAAACTTTGCTACATTTGAGCATATCATTTGTTCGTACCTTGTATTACCATAAGGGACATCATAACATTACCTATTTATTGAGATTCATTGATACTATTTATCAATTATCATTCCATTTGAGGCATTGTATCCTTTATTATTTACTTGAAATTATTATCCATATCTTGTGTGTATATATCTTACATTGGGGCACAACTTTTTTCCCCGTCTCTAAGCCATATTAAGGAATATTTATTTCCCCTCACTATCTCATCCTCACATGAGGTTCATTAATATTATCTAAGTTTACATGATGATATTTTATATGGATATATGCATTTTTTTAGACTAATTTTTACAAAATATTCTAATATATTTGAATATGCCAAATTATAACACATAATGCACATCAATATTTATTTTAAGACAGGTGATTACAGATACTAGTTTTCAATCCCTCACCTCAAAAGGGGAATATATTCAAATATTTTACTTATATATATTTCAATAACTATAAGATAAATTTAGAAGTGAAATATATTTACTTTCCTAATCAAGAATTGAAGTTGAGTTTCTACAATTTGATCTAAAAAAATAAATCTTGAAAAGACCCTAGCATTTTTTAATCACAATTACCTAGGAGTGGTAGGATGGTTCCATTAAGATCACTAAGAGTTATAAAAACATGTGGGTGCATTATTTCCCAAAAAACTATATGTTTATTCATTCCTTCCATAGGTAATTTCAAGTAGGTACTTTAATTCATGTTTTACTTTGACTCATGAATGCCTTCACATATACATGCACATCAAATTCAGACATTATATATAGACCTAATTTTGTAATAATGAAATTTTCCATCATTTATTTGCCATGAATTTCCACATTTGGTCAAATTGTGTAAATTTGGATATAATTGGGTACTTTTCCACCAAATTTAGGTTATATATATCCTTGATCCATCTATATATCCTTAGTTTCATGTTAGATGTATCTGTTGTCAAATTTGAGATCATATTCATCCATTCTCTATCTAATTAATCTCCATTCTGAATATTTATTCATTATACATTATAATTGGTAGTCTACCAATTATATCTTAGAGTTAATTGGTGACCTGAAATTTTTTTCCCTCATTCTTTTTAAGGTCAAATTTTCCATAGCCTAACTTGGCATGTTTTGATTTTCACTTATCACTATCCATATTTTCATCCTCTGTTCGATGCCTTATAGAGAACCCTATATATAAAATTTTACTCCTAGTAATTAATATATTTCAAACCATTTGGACAAAAAAACACTCATCAAGTATTACCAAGAGTTTACTACACTTACTAAGGATGTTTCACATTAATTCTACATTTCATCGACATATTTTTTAAGTCTTATGCCATCATCAATTTATGTCAAAATAAGGTTATAATGGGCACATATAGTTACATTTGATTATGTATGAGAGTTGATGAAGCCCCATTTATCACTTGGGTTGGAGTTTAACTCACATACACTAAAACTAAATTGAATATTATTATAATGTGTGTGATATGTAGATACAACTCTTCAAGAGGTTTATCAAGTCAACTAACTTGCACACACTATTTTATTGTTACATTTGAGGGTTAATTTAAATATAAAAAGGAGATACATCTCAACATATTTTTCTTACCAATCCAAAAAATTGGATTTTTATTCCTATTCATCATCATAGTATGCATGATATAGGAGCATCTAGTTTCACAATTTATTTCACATCATCAAAAAATATGAGTTTGATTACTTGTTAGAACTTGTGCACATATATTTTATGTTTTGTGACTTGTAATCTCTTGTTACAACATTTTCATATAGAGATATATCAACATCAATTTTAAGAACATCATCAAGAGAACCATAGGGTAAGTAAATGTAAAAAGGATAATTTTAGTCATGTTGCATTGATTTAAAGGACCATTTATTTGGAACATGATGGAACCACTACTTCATGTAAGGTATAATTTTGAATCTACCACAATGGTTTCAAAACCACTAATATGTATCAATTTGTAAATTCACTAGATTTTAAAATATATGCTAATTAATTATACAAATCATGTAATAATGACATGTGGAACATTTTTAAATATATAAGGATCTTAAATGTTATGGTAGGATATTAATGTTAGGCCACCAAGATTTATAATAAATTTTGGAAGAGCATGGGATAGTTATCTCAATCTACCAAAGAAGAATAAGGGAAGATCAAACAAGTTTACAGAGAAGTCTCTAAATCTAGATAAAAGTAGAGGCAAGATAGATATTATGTAAGCTCAAAGTGTGAGAATAGAGATAGTATCCTAATAAGTTATTAATTTTAATTATAACTCAATCATTGGACTAAGGGATTCTTCTCCATAGTTTAGCGGAAGGGATAGTTTTGGGTGTGCGTGTCATATTTTTAACACAATCAAACACCAATAAATAGTTCATTTTTTTCCCTTTTTAGTCTTTTTAACTTGATAAAATGAGATTATTGGAACACCAATATGGATTAATTAATACATTCCATTGATCCCTTCATTCCTATTTGCATCAACTAGAATCAAAATGTGTTCAATAACAATAACACTGTATACAACCCTATTTTTTATAATTTTTCCTATTTATATTCAAATATTGGATTTTTATTGAACATTATTTATTATCTTATATTATTATCCCACTCACTTATATAAATTATCACTTTTCTTTCTCCCTTCTTTTCCTCAAAAACTCTTAAACTTAATCAAATTGTCTAACTAAAAATATTTAGCCTAAGTCTTAACCTTAGTTTATTTTGATAAAATTAGTTATGAATAAAGACATTAAAATTATTCCAAACATATATAAGACACTAATTTACCCCTAAATAAAGGATCATGACCTTTGGTTACACTAGGAGATGAGAAAAGCCTTTCAAATATCCTTTACGAATTTAAATTTTCAAAAAGATAATTTCGGTGGGAAAATCATTATAAGCCTCAAATGACCAAATTTTGGAATACTAAAGATTTAAAAAATTATAAATGACTAAAATTAATTATTAAATCTATTATAAGCCAAAATTTACAAAAATTAACTACTATATCTTAAACTTCCTACATCAAACTCCCTGAGTACAAAATCATTCATGAGCTCCTACTCATGAGGTCTTTAATATTCATCCCAATGAATTACCTATTCATAAAAATTTTTAGGTACTTTTATTGTGTCTTATTCTCTTTTTTAAGGATAAATATATTCCACATTATCCTTTTGATAGTTTTTCTCCCACCTCTAGTTGATACAAATGAATTGCCTCTTGTATGTCCTCTTGAGAACATTTTTATACCATAATTTTCTCACTCTTTTATCTCCATGTTAATTTAAATATGATCCTTTAATGATTCCATATACATACCAATTATATATATAGCTATTAAAGACACTTATTTACTATTTCAATAGTTAACAATAGTATCTGCTTATTCTATCTCCACTTTGCTTCTAATATATATGAACATGCTGAGCTGAACCACATTTAGTCCTTATATTCACTATCCTATCCATGGATGTACCTATATAATATAAAAAATATATTAGGTAAAATAATATATCCCTCATTCACCTTAACAACCACTTCATCTTGATCCAAAGGCATGTTGATCACATGCTTCTCATATCTTTCACTCTTACCATGGGCTCTTAAAAACTCCATATCACGCACCTCCAAGGATATCTTCTCCTCAAACAAATATTTTATATAAGTTTATTTAAATAATTAAACCTTCTCAATTATCTCATTTTTTAAAATTACTTTCAAAACCTCTACATCTAATACTTCCACCATGGAAACATACAAATCTATTTTGTTTTTATTTTTCTCTATATGAAACTCTACATAGATGACATTTTCTTTCTATGACTCTAACATATTTATCTTTTTATTCATGTCAAATCCTTCCTTGTTATTTTTAAAATCAATTTTGGAATTTTCACATGAGAACCTCAGTCTCTTATTGTCCTTCAAGGAAACCCTTTTCTCCTAATTTTCATGATTCTCTTGGCTACTTTTAAAAATATATTTGAGTTTCTTACATGGTAATTTCCATACCCTATTTCCTTTTATGGAAACTTCATTTGATTATTTTATTTTATATAATAGTTCATGTACTTATATTTTCATCCTTTTATTCTCCTTAAGTGTCATTATATATGTTTATTGTTTTGACAAAGTAGCTCTTGAAATGAAATCCATATAATGGTTGTTGCTCCTCATTGGTGGAAACTCATTAGGTAATTAATCAACCACTATATCCACATACTCATCTAATAAATTCTACATTTCCAATCATAAATCAATCAACTTAATAGCTTCAATGCCTATCTTTGGCTTGACAACCAATGCACAATCAATCTCCTCTTATTTTATCAGCTACACGAATTCCTTTCCACCTACTATCAAAACTTTAGTATTTTTTTTTATCTACTTCATTTACATCCTTAAATGGTGTCAAGGTATGCTTCTTTCCATCCTTATATAATGCAATCCCTCCTATCAAATTTCCAATGTCTAACCAACAACACATGGCAAACATCCATATTTACAATGTCACAAAGTACTTCATCCTATACCAATCTGAAAATCAAAATTACATTTCTTAATGACTAGTACTTGATTCCCCTTTTGTAGCCAAAATAATTTGTATGGTGTAAGATGTGTTAATCTTATCAATCTTAATTTTTCAACTATTGTTGTTTAAACCAAGTTGTTTTTACTACCACTATCAATGATAACCTTATAACACTTACCTTTTGATTTTCATGTAGTCCTAAATATTGTCTTCCTTGGGATAGTTCCATCACCTCCTTGTTTGGATTTAGTAGTACTCTCTTCATCAATAAATATTCTCTCACTTTAGGTTATTTCACATGTGATGTTTATCCTACACTTTCTTACTCAACTTGAACAATTTGATTGCTACCTTAAATTATTGTATGATTTGTTTTTGGATTATTAGGGCATTCATATGACCTATAACCATTATACATATTACATTTGAAACATTTTACCCAAAATCCTTATCATCTACCTCTTGTATATGGTCTTCCTCCTCTGTATGAGTATCCTCCTCTTATACTATTGTATTGACCTTAAGATATACTTGATTCTTAATTATGAACCTATAAATGACTTCTACCACCATGTTATATTTTAGATCTAAATTTTTTACCTCATATTCTAGATTATTGAGTTTGTCTTCTATCCAACTACTCTTCTTCTTTGAGAGTAAACTGATTATCCTCTTCCATTGATCTTAGAGATAAAAAATTAATTTCATCATGAATATTAATTCTCAAACCATTTATATACTTTATTATTTCATTATCATCCTCTTATACATGACCAAATTTAATTATAAGTTTGTAGAGTTATTCAATTTATTCCTTTACATTGATATCTTTCTACTTAAAAATTTAGAGTTTCCTGAACAAGTTTGTCTCATAGTCTACAAACATGAATTTTTATTTGAGTATTACAACCATTTTGTCTTATGACTTGATTTTCTATTTTACCTCTTTTCCTCCTTTCCTCTTGGACACTATCCCACCAAAGATATGCATGTCCCTTCAATCTTGTATAGGCAAAATTAACTTTATTGTCTTCAAATATTTCTTCAAAATAAAATTATTTTTCCATTACAGCTATCCAAATCATAATTTCTTTAATATCTATATTTATTCCATATATTGGAACCTCTAGTTTGAGTTTGGATCCTATTCTTATGGCTTCTTTCAAGTGTATTTATTCCATTATATATTCCTATTCTTTTCTACAACTTATTCTTTCAGTTACTCCTCTCCTTTACTCACATCACCTATCATAACACCTATTCTTTTAGTAGTTTCTAATTCCTCCAAATGTGCTTGCAAGTTTCTTATCTCTTCTAGCAATACATCTATTGATTATCTTCTTATACATCCTATAGCACCACCTATGCCTACTCCTCTAAGTGTCATTTTTTCACTTTTTTTTAATTTTATTTGTCACAACTTTATATTCAATCTTATCAATTAAATATTTATCCTTAGGTCACCTTTGAAGTGTAACCAAAACCTTGCTCTGATACCAAAAATGATGGAGGGTTTAAGGAAGATTAGGCCTAATACCTTCTTGACTATAAATTTTAACCAAATAAGGACTTTTTATGAGATAATATCCTATTATTTATTCATTACACATTTAATCAACCCATAATTTTAGGTTACACCTTTTTTTAAACTATAAAATACAAGAAAAGGTGAAAAACAAGGTTTTCTAGACCTTATTTCTAGGTCTGTAGATTGACTCTATTTAATAAATTTATCTATATATGTACTAAATTTTTTAGAAAAAAAATTAAAACCTTAAATTTACCTTAATTAACATCTTTACAAGGTTTCATTGCATTTGGCTAGGTCATTTTAAAGTTATGATGATTTTAGTGTTTCTACTACTCTAAATAAGCCTTCTTTTAGACCTAAAATATGATTTTTTAAAATATATTAAGCTATAGGAAACCAAAATTATTTAAAAAAATTTAAAATATCATATAACACCTATCCAAAAAAAATCATAAACTTTTAACATTCATTTTTTGAGTTATGATGATTTTTAGTACACAAACCCTATCGATTTGTGTACAAGTTGAGAGCATTAAATCAAATTAAAATTGAGTTTTGAGACATTAAATTATAATATTTAAATTATATATGGTTAATACCATATATATAATAATATTTAAATCAATTTTTCACCTTAATAAATCATAAAACATAGGGAAGCAATTTTTTCTTGGCTATAAATGCACATTTCTTGATTGTATAAAGGTAGTGAGATAAAAGTCAATTAAAAATCAATATTTAAGATAAATTTTGAAATATTTTAAATTTTAAAACTCTTATAACACATTTATATTACTTTTACACTTTAATATATCTCTTTTTCAATCATAAAAAGTGAAAAAATATAGTTGTACTTGACTATCATACCCTTATGTTGGGTGTAGAAACCTGAAGTTGTCTTTTTCAAGCTTGTAACATATAATTATGCCTTATAAATCAATTAAAAATGAATCAAAAATAAGCACAACACACACTTAAATGTAATTAAATATTGAAATTGAATCATATAATTCAAATAAGATATTCTTTCACTATTCTTGATGTAAAATGTGTATAACACTGTATACAACCCTATTTTTCAAAAATTATCCTTTTTACATAAATATTGGAATTTTATTGAAATTTATTTATTGTCTTATATCATTATATTATGCACATATATCTCTTATCACTCTTATTTATTTCTTTTTCTCTCCAAAAACTCTTAAACTTACTCAAATTGTCTAACTAGCTAAGAATACTCAACCTAAGTCTTAACCTTAGTTGAGTTTGAAAAAATAAAATATGATTAAATACATTAAAACTATTTAAAACATATATAAAACATTAATTTACCCCTCCAATAAATTATCATGACATTTTTTTTCACTAAGAAATGAGAAAAAACCTTTCAAATATCCCTTACAAATTTAAATTTTCAAAAAGATAGTTCTGGAAAAAATCATTATAAGGCTCAAATGACCAAATTTTGGAATGATAAATATTTAAAAACATTATAAATGAATAAAAAAGGCTTCATAAACCTATTATAATCCAAAATTTTAAAAAATAAACAACTAAATCATAATTATCATGTAGAGAATGAATAATAATATATTCATCTCAAATGCAAAGTATTACATGGGCTATTATATAGACACATAGATAGCCAAACAATAACCTATATTATAGGAAGAGGGAATGAAAAATAAACCCAAAATATTACTTTGGTGAAATAATATTAAAACAAAATACCAATAATGTTCTATGGTGAATTAATCACCATAACATTCTCCTCCTTAATTCATCATAGCTTAAAGTGAACAGGAGATAAATTATTTAAATGCCTCAAATTTGTCATGTGCAAGTGACTCAATGAATACATATACACATTGTTATTCTATTAGGAAATACTAGATTTGTATGTTGTATTATTATACATGTTCTCATATGAAATGAACTTGCACCTCAATGTGATTTGTGCATTCATGAAAGACTAGATTGTGGATAAGTTTGGGAACACCCTCATTATCACAATACAAGATGGTAGGTGTCTTTTTTGGTACTCTTAATATTTATATTATAAAATTTAATCATATTTATTCATATACAACACATCCTACAACATGATATTTTGCTTCAATGGAAGATCAAGAAAAAAAAATTGTTCCTTACACCCTAGGATATAGGATTAGATCCAAAAAATAATACATATGTAGAAGTGGATTTTCTATCATCTATATTTACTGCATGATCTTAGTTTGAATAACTTATCAAGAATAAATTATCATTATTATTATACTTTAGGCCAAAGTCCATTATAACCTTGATATATTAGTATTTTCTTTGCTTCTTTTTAGTGAGACATCTTTTGCTCTTATATGAATCATGAAAGATAGTTAAATGTATAGCTAATGTTTGACCTAGTATATGTTAAGTAGATAAGACTCCAAATAAACTATTAATAAAGAGTTATTTTTACTTGAAATTATGGATATATATATATATATATATATATATATATATATATATATATATACATATATATACATATATATACATATATATATATATATATATATATATACATATACATATATATATATATACATATACATATATATATATATGTATATATATATAGATATATATATATGTATGTATGTATATATATATATATATATATATGTATATATATATATATATATGTATATATATATATATAT
>JARHVA010000804.1:3707500-3785000 GCA_037957365.1 Torreya grandis | reverse complement strand
GTTTAATTAGATTTATATGATCGTATACCATAAAATTCAAATTTTGGAAAATGTATAGCTTGGAACTATCAGAAACATGCAAAAAAATTTAGAAAAATCATTGAAACAAAAGAAATATTATGAGAGAATGATTGAAATTTGTAACACAACATTCAAAGAGATGAACAAGCTAAGTTGTAGATTTGGGAGATAATATTATATTTATAACTTATAGAATGAGAGCATAGGATTCTCAATTATTTCCTTTGATTGTAGTATAAGGGTGTCTCGAGGCTCCACCTCTTACAATTTCATTCAAAAAAAATCATGCTCTAAAACCAAATGTAGAGCATGAATAATAATATATTCAGCTCAAATTCAAAATATTAAATGTTATATTATATATCCAAATATATATCTAAGCAAAATCATACAATATAGGAAGTATGAATAAAAAATAAACATGGAATAGGTTTCGGGTGAAACAATATTAAAACAAACTACAATAAGTGTGCTATGGTGAATTAATCACCATTTATTTTAATCTAACAGCTCCTGCATTAGTATGATAAGAATAATCACAACAATATTTAATTAAATGGAGATAAAATAGATAATATTAACTCATTTTTAAGTTTTAAGTGATGATGATAGAGTTGAAACTCTATAGGATGAAGTATAAGAGATATTGGATGAACTTGAGAGTAGATTTCATAGAGTTTGTGCAAAGTTAGGTAGTAAACCAAGGTTGGATACACCTTGCTATGGTTTAGGTTTTATCCTTGATGAATTATATAATATATCATGGATATGGATAATTTTTTGAATATGATCACCAGAGGATCCAAATAAGGTGAAATTTTCCTATACCAAGATGAAAATCCATACATCTTTATGGTGAGATCATGTGTAAATAGAAAGATAAATAAGAGGCAAAGATAGAATTAAAAATTTGGATTAGATGGTAATAAATTTAAAATTTAAGTTATTTCCTTCAGATGATTAGCTTATTTTATTCAATAATTTATATAATTCAATTAAAATGAGATATGTGAAAAAAGAGTATATGGAAGAGTTTTATAAAATTTCCATTAGATTTGTTAATATGGAAGATGATTAATAAAAATTTAAATGTTTTTAAATGGACATCATGTTTCCATACAATATGATATTGTAATGTTTAATTTTATGTCAATTGAGGAAGCCTGTCAATGCCTAACTAAGGCAAATGAAAAACTAACTAAAAGTAAAAAAAACTCTATAGGTAAAGGAAGGTTATCTAGAAGTAGAAGAAAAATAAATTTTAAAAGAGGATAGAAACTCATGAAGGTGAAACAAGTAATTAATAAAACTAAAATCAATCCAAAGATGAAGTTTCTATTCTTATAAAGGAATAATATACTTCCAAAGAGGAAGAGGTAGAGGCTTCATGAGTGTTGGTTCCATATTCAAAATATTAGAACAGTAGTGTACGATGAGGGTGCATTTATGTATAATTGTAAATAGGATGTTGATACCATTTTTTGATATGGGACATGTATCTAGGGTATCATACCACATAGATATGTGTTATGGTTCATTAATGTATTAGTGGCATAAATATGTGCATATGTGATAAGTAAGGTCAGGTGTGTCCACGTGTACTTTGGGCATGTATTTAATGATCTGGACATAGGTAGATGAGTTAGTTGTGAGAATTAAATGTAAGTAGGTGGATCATTTATATATATTAAAATTCCACATACATTTGAAATATATATGTTAGTAACAATTTTACCTCTTTTTCTTCCATAAAGGGTATAAAAAATTATATGCAAGAAGTAGATTTAGTGTATTGAATTTCCCCATTACCCATCATGAACAATGGTGGAATTGATGTATTTTCATCATCTGTTAATAAAATAAATCCAAGTATTTGCATATATGATGCATTACATTATAAAATTTAGTTTATATTTATTCACATGTGTAATATGTTGATTTTAGTGTATGCAGTCTCCTTAGTTATTTAGATTCACTACTTGAGGTCATTTGGATATTAACACACTTTGTACTTGAGGTGATATTATCATTTGGAAATTAAAGGATGGTGTATGTTTGATAGATATTTTTTTGGAAAATGGTCTTAATGTGTACAATTAATGATATCTAAAAATTTGGTTCCATTTTTAGGACCCTCATCTAGTTCTTTAGATGGATTTGGATATGTGTATTTGGAAATATAGACATGGATGGTTGTTTGGTTGTCTATATCTAGGGATTTGTTATGTGTATCTTGGTTTCTTGATACAAGTTTATTTTATATTATGTATATTTTTTAGATCATGGTTGAGTTTTTATTAGATTATGAAAATATATCATGATTGGATGAGTTTGGTAATGGTTATTATTGATGCAAATCATATTTATAGTTACAAGAAATTTTATGGCATTGTTGATTCTCTATTTGGGGCCGAGCATACTAGTTAATTTATTGTTATCATCATTAGGAGACTAAGAGGAGGAAGCAATTTAATGGAAGTATTATGTTCAATATTTTTATTCTATCATGATGTGTTTTAGATATATCTTATTTTTATATTTTTACATGGCCATCCAATCAAATTTTATGATGTTCCTTAATTTGCTTTTGACCCATGAACCTATTATTTAATGTCATTTTTACATAACTATAATTAATAGAAATATTATGTATTCAATGTTTATTTTACCCTTTATTATTAGTCTACAAATATGAAATATAATAAATACTATGATGATGTGTTTACCTATTTAGAGCTAAATATAAGGTAAACATTCAATTTTTTGATAGATGCAGATGAACATATCTAGGTGATACATTTAAAATATGTTTCATATTTTTATGATTATATGATTTTTTACAAAAATATTATCACCTTTCCTCATGTTATTTTAAATAAAAAATTTGATGTAGGAAAAATTATTGGTTGAGAGGATGTATTTCACAAAGATTTTAGCTTGGATGAGGGGAGGTATTTAACATAAATTTCAGCTTATTATACATTTTATGTTGATTCAACCATCCTAACACCTTCCACCATTTTTATTTTGATTCAAATTCTTAAATTTCTAAAAATGGTTGATTTAATGAAAACTTAGATTAAGATGGACTTATTTAAGGTTAGATTTAGTATTTTTGGGGTCCACGATCTAGGACTATCTAATTTTCTAAAGAGTAACATGGATCTAATATTTACTTATTAGTGAAATATTCAAATTTGAAAATGAAAGTTTAGCTTCATATTTAAGTTTTGTTGATGTTTTGATTATGTAGGTATAAGATCTAATGTTTATTGGATAGTTCAAATGGGATGTGGTTGTGTCATATATGTTTGGATTAAACATATTTTGATACATCATTAATGTTTTATAGGATATAAGTGTGTTACATTTATTAGGTATTTTTTCATATTATTTCCTTATATTTATGAAGGGATAGATATATTTTTGGGTATGTAGATGTGGTGATGATGGAGTCTCTTCTTTATCACATATTGTGTTTCAAATCAGTACCATAGTTATTTCTAGTTCTTGACACACTAGGAGGAATTTATCAAGTAGAAGATGAAATTATTATTTTTATATTTAGTATGGTATGATTTTTCATATTTTTATAAGGATGGAACATAACTTTATTGACAAATATACTTGGGATATGCTTATATTTTATAAAAAAATAGCATGTATAGGATTCATAAAAATGTGTTTTATATTTATTGAGTAATGTTAGTGTTTAATAGTATTTTGTATTTATTAAATTAAATAAGTATAAAAATACAAAAATTCAGGTTCCATAATTTATAGCATTCATAATATAGATGTGAATGTAAAAAAGAGATTAATTTCACTTTCTAAACATAAAAATGATAGAGGGAGAATGAAATTAGTTGATATACTATTATGTTTTACTCGTTGCCTGTGTATAGTCTTATGAAATGACTTGAAATGGATTTTTGATTTATCATATTAGCATACATATTGTTAAAACTTAAAAATATTATACTATAGATTCTCAAAAACTTTAAACAAAAGGCCTCATCCCCTATCAATTGGAATTGTCCATATGTAATTTTCCAATCTTTTCCACCATATATAATTGTGCCTTCCTATCAAGATGATTTCTAAGTGAATTTTTAATTCTTGGTGCTATTTACATATTCTATTTTTTTCTTCCTTTACCTTCAAAACATAGCTCCACTTTTCAAACTTTCTTGAATTATAAGAAATCATTATAAATATGGGCTGGAAAGCCCCAACCACACCCCACTAAGTGGCTGAGTGTTTCCTATGTTTAAATAATATAAATAAGGATCAAACAGCATGTAATTATCTAAATTATGTTATTTTTGATAAATATTAATTCATTATGATGCAATGAAACTATTTCACTAATAACACTTGACAACATGTAACTTTGACCTTGTGTTAAGTTATTCATACCTAGATTTTTTATTCTTCCTTTAAAGATTATAATATTTGGATGCTTTTGGATAGTACCTCAAGAGTGAAATTTTATTTACTCAATGTGAAATTAAATTCAATATTATTACTAAATATGAATGGTCTTAGGATTAATGTCTATATATAGATGACTCTTTGGGTGACTTCCACTCAAAATTAACATGTTAAATGTGCAAATTGATCCAAAGGAGGGATTCAAATTTTAAAAAATGATGTTTGAATAACTTATAACACTACTATTAAATGAAGGCATTGTTGGTTATTTCTAGTGTCTAACTATTTCCAATACCATCTCAGAAGGGGAAAATAATGATCTAGAGTATGGTGACAATTTGCTTAGAAATATAAAGTGTTATGACATATTTTAGGGAGATATTTCATATGAATGATGGAAAAATGGTAAGGTTAAGTTGATATATATGTAATTAAATAGATTAAAATGTGAAAAAGAGTTAAATGTGTACACAAAAGTAATTAATGTTAAGCATAGGTCAAAACCAATATTTCTAGGTGTTTATTACCAAATTTATGTGTCTATAAATGCCCCCTTTTAGTATATTTTTGAACATACTATATTAAAGGGATAAAATAGCTAAATTTGGTATATGTGGTTAATATCACTTGATGTTAATAGTTATTCCCCATATATACAACTTAATCCATAATTTTTTTGAAAGGAAACATTATAAATTAATGTCCAATTCATGATTAAAAAAATATATGAATTAATCTAAATCACCAAAATATTTTCAAATTTAAAATTAAAGGAATAAATACACTTGTTATATATGAACTAGGTTGTCCTTTATTTAACTCATTTTAATAATGGAGTTATTTTGATCCAAGTAAATGTCACTACTAAAAACATCGGTTGGTATGATAAATGTCTCAAATCTCATTGGATACTAAGAAGTGCTAGTAGGTGAGCTTTATAGAAACCTTAATTTCACTACTAAAATTATCATCATAACTCTTTTTACGTAAATTGTACTAGGTTTGTAGGTAAAATTTAGAGCCTAGTATAAGGATCTTATGTAAATATAAAACTCTAAATCAATTACTATAGATGGATTTTAGATTCAAAATTCTTACGTATTACCATTATTCTGCATCAATAAGATAGAAAAATTACATAAATGAATAAAATATGTGCTAAAATTTGATCCATATATACTTAAGTGTGTTATATAATTCCATAATTTGTATGACACTCTATTTAATTTGATAAATCTAATAACCTTCTTCATTTGATTCTAGTACCCTAATAAAATTTTCAATGTGATTCCTATAATATATCTCATCTTGTCATAGAAGTTATTATTTTATATTTATGATCTTGTAATATGTCCCACATATGCCTCACATATATTTAAACTCATTAAAACCCAAATTTTAATATCATTTTGTCCAATATGTTTCATTATAAATCTCATAACGTGACCCAAAATTTGAAACAACTTCCTATCAAGGCTTGAATCTCTATGATAGGCCCACTAATATGCCCACTTTTTGAAGTGAGGGATGTAGCTTGTGAAAAACTCATCTCAAAATAAAAGAGTTAGACACATAATGTTAAATATATACAACGTAAACCTTTAAATCATACCATCCTAACATGATTAAATGGGTCATCATGTAAAATTTTAAACATTTTCACATATATGAAACATGTAACCCAAGATATATAAGTGTTACGTCAATTAGATAGAGTAGTTATTTATGTGAGACAATGAAATTTTATCTATAAATGTTTGAAACTACTTGTCCTTGACATAATTTACCTTCTTGGCCAATTCACCATTCCGATAAACATGTATCTATATGATATCCTTCTAATTCTTGAAATTATTGTAAACATCTTCCAAACATCTCTAGTTTATTCTTAAATGTTCCTAATCTATAGACACTTCACATTTAGTATAGAATTATCAGCCTCTATCCAATATGGACAAGTGCACACTAGGTATATATGGATGCATTTTATACATATCCCCTAATACATACTTGTACATAAAGCTCTAAAGGCTAGTTTTTGAAAAATACATGTTTCCCAATGACTCTCATACACATAATAATAGTTCAACTATCAGAATCAATTCAAATATTATCCTATAAGATAAAATTAAGTGTCTCACTTGAAATCCATGATTACATTATATACCACTCTCTCGAAAACTCAATTTTAAAATCACTTATCTATTTATCAAGGATCCCTACTACATTTTTGTTGTAGTAGTTCACCCATTGGCTAAGTTAACATTGTTTTCTTGCAGGTTGAATTCATCACTTTTCAATTTTGTTAATAAAATTTTATATTTTCATTCATCTATGATATTTTCCATATGGATAAAAAATCAACTCAAGGTTCATTCATAATATGTAGGTATTACTCAGTCAACAATGGGTTTTATGAGGATACCTCAACCATATCTCACTCTCTACTCTCCCTTTGCGTTTGATATTTTTTGTTTCTTTATGCAGGCTAGGTTTTGACTTTTTAGGTTATTTATGTATCCAAATAGACTATGCATATAATCAATTTATCTATAGATAGATCTAAAAAATATCCAAATTTTAGACTCAATACATAATCAACATAAATAAAGTTGTAAAGGACAACGTTGTACTATGACCCTATCTAGCTATTGTGCACTTGTCCTAAAATATAGAAAATAAATTTGTTAAATTAGAAATGTGTTTTTACTTATCTATCAACATATTTACAAAATTAAAGTCAACAAAAGTATAATCCATATAGAATAAATAAGTTTATAAGGACATATCTCTAGCCCTAACCCTTATTACTATTTTTAGTAATTTACAACTTATGTAAATTTTGTATAGCTGTATGTTTTTATAGTAGGCTACTTTAATTATCTTTCTTAGATTATATTTCAAATTTAAATACTTTATGTTTAATTATATCACACTTATTAATTATAAGGGTAAGAATTTTGGTGAACCTGATTTTAGAATGGAACATTGCCTTTACTAATAAAATCTTTGATGTTTTCATAGTACATAAGAGTGAGCTACATAATTTTAGGGAAATAAGTATGCAATATTTTTTATAGACACATTTCAAATTATCACCCGTGATTCATCATTAGGAATTTCCTATACTATTTTTTGATTTTCTTTATAGGGTTTCATTTTCATTATGTAAATTCTTAACACTAAAAAAATGCAATCCTCAACATTATATATTACTTGTAACACAATGATTCAACTTATTTGACCTTGGAGTAATCTGACACTATTTTTTTTTATCTTGTCACCTCAAATAAATAATAACATAGAGGCTCTTTCTTTAAACTTTGAGTTTAATTTTATTGTCTCCTATACACAACAATATTTCATTTTTTTATTTTTCTATTTTATTTTCAATTTATTTTTCTTATTTTATAAACAATGTTTTTCTAGTTTTCAAACTACTTAACTACTATTGTGAAGGGATACATAATTTTATATTTATAAACATTATGGTGTGCATATTTTACCCTAATAATCATATACATAGTACATAACTAAACATAAAAATTAGTTTATACTTACATCAAGGTATATCAAAAACCCATATTATCCTATTATTTACACCAATATGAAGTTATACAATCCATCTAATTTTGTAGTTCATCGATAAGCGGTTAGCCAGTTACTCTAAAATTACCCTTGATATTGGGTTTAGTGAGTTATGGGTATGGTTATACCTCCATAGTTAGTGATATAAAATATTGGGATGACACTTTTTAATAGATGATAAAGTATATCTAGGATCCTACAAATAATTCAAGACCCTTCTATAGATCACCCTTTTCTCCTTCATTCTTTTGGGATTATTTTTTTAGATTATAGTCTTGATTGTTTCATTTCAATATTCATCATGGGTTTAGTATATTAATTTTGTTCTTATTTATTACATAGAATCATTAAATTTATTATATCATTTAATGTTCTTTTATGCTGTGGTATTCATTATATCTTTTCATGTATTTCATAAAAATATTTGAAGAAGCTCTTCTGCATACTTCATCTCTTCCTCTTAATCTAAATGTTTGTTTTAACTCATCTCATCCTCCACTTGAACCATTATTATTTTAAAATCATTAATCACTTTTCATCCATATGGTTTTGGAATAGGGAAGTATGTTCAAGGTATTTTTGATCCCATATTGTATTTTCAAATTAAAATCAAAGTAAACCTTGGTTATATAGGAGTGCCCACCCCTTATGGACAAGGTTTTTTTAATCCATTTCATGAGATCATATCCTTTATTTCTACCACTTGTGCTATATAATATGATTTACTTCTTATCGCCCCTAAATAATAAATATCTTGTGATCTACCCTTCATACCTCCATCTACTCACCCTCAACTTAACCTTATTGGATCTTATTTAATAAATCTTATTTTTACACAACTTATCTTAAGACTCTCAAGTTTATGTTGTTCAAACTAGACATGGATGCCCTCCCTTAGCCTTTGAAGCTCAAATACCTATTTTTAATATTCCTCCACCTCCTATACAACATTCATGACAATCTTCCCAAATAAAAGGGTATGATATCATTGAGAAATTGTATAATACACTAACCAATATTTCTCTTTTAGAGTTATTTCAAAGGGAAACTAGTTATAAATATATTATCTATGATATTTTGAGAGATACTACTATTCATATGGATACATAACCAACTTCATTTGATTTTACTATTAGCACATTCAAATACATAGACAGTACCATTTATTTTGATAAAGAGTATCTAACCCCACAACACATTATTGAGAAAAATATTATGTTATTCATCTAGGTTAAAATTCATGACAAGTTGATTAAGAGGGCTTTAGTTGATTATGGTTTTGGAATAAATCTATGTAGTTATGAATTAATATAAAAGCTATGTTTTAATAAGATAAATATTAGAAAAAGAAGCAACCTTTCCATATATTTTATAATATTCCCACACAGTCATGAGATTCATTAGATTTGATATACTCATTGGTCCTAAATTCATCTCTATTGTCTTCCAAATTATTTCTCATCAATAAAAATATAATATATTGGTGGAGTGGCCTTGTATTCATGATATGGGGGATATAACTTCTACATTTCATAGGTGCATCAAATTTATATATGGTTCACATGATTATACAATTCCTAAAGATGATACATAATTTTGATATTGTACAATCACACAATCAAATATTATCTCTTTAAACGCACCTAAAAATCCAATTCATATTATACAAATTCATTCTTATGAGGTGGGTGAATCTAATACAATAAATGGTATTGAAAAAACATTTGAAATTACTCAACATATTGAGGGTCCGCTTCAATAAACTTTGCAATAAGAACACATATCTACACATCTTAAAGAGCTTATTGAAAATGAATACAAGAAATAATTATCTCTTAAATAATCTATCAAGGTCCCTACCACATTACCGCTCTTGGTAAACATAGAAGATTATTATTGAAAAATATAAGATAATTATAGTAGTGATGATGAGAATACACATGAATTAACAAATTAAAAAATGTGAAAATTATCATTTAGTCCCATTAATGAATATGATAATATTTCTCATTCAATGTTTACATATATTGGAGTAGGTGAATATATGGCTATTTTTCCTTTAAAACATAATACTAAAGTAAAAATAACTTATCAAAACATTTCTCAAGATGCTTGCAATACTATATCATAGGACATTTAACAATTTATTTATTCAAGTATTTATAATATTACAATGATTACAAATTCTAATGAGCACATGCAGGTAAAATCCAACACAAGTAAAAATTCAAAAATATAATAAGATTATAAAATATTTAAAAAATATTTCTTAATATAGGATCTCTAATGAAATAATAAAATAATATTATTACATAATAAACTCCAAAGTATCTTTCTTGTTATTTATAACCTCTCATGGTAAATCCATTAAATGATAGAATATAATGTATTGATGTTTCAATTACTCACATGAAGTAAACATATGTAGTCTTACTATTATCAAATATCTTTGATAAGATACCTATAATATACTTCAAGTTATAGGTCCTACACATTATAAAGAGTTACATTGGATCCTAAATATTTCCCTACATTATTTCATAATGATCCTACTTTACAACAATACAATGCAATCTTTGGGAGACCATGGAAAAAATCAATGGGTAAAACACTTAATCCTAATTATGGTTCACTTAAATTTTATATATAAAGTTCAATGGTTATAATTTCCAAAGTGAATATAGTTACAATCACTCAATACAAAGATAAGAATATATCATCTAGAGGATCTACTATAAATATGGTACATAAATGAGAAGGTTTGACATAGTTAAATCCTATTCAATTAGGTGTTTTATTGTAATATAATGATGGTGAATACAATATTTATATAATCACTCCTTTGTAGGTTTCTTATACCAAAATCATTGCTGGAACATTCTTTTCTAGTATCTACTTGTACATAGCTTCCTTTTTTATCATCTTTTATTTCCTATTCATTTACTTATTTTAGCCCTTGGTTTTTATATTTTAATTTTAGGTAACTTTCTCCCTTATTATTTTAAACCCATTTAAAAAACACAAAACAACCATATTACTAAGTGTCCAATATACATATATTTCATGGCACCTCATTTGATTATTATTGCACTTCTATACATTATCCAAGTTATCATATGTACTTTCATGCTCACATATACCTATGTTTACATGATTTTTCATGGACATAATTTTCATATTTGTAACAGTTCATTTACATTGGAGGCATCTCACAGGCCTTTATCCTTATCATTTTTTACTTTAACACCTTGTTAAGGGTCGTTCAAATCTCCCCCTCTTCTGCTAATTTGTAGCCATGCTTCTTATTTTTATTTGAATATACGTTTTAGATTTCAATTATACATGATCCTCTTTTTAGATAGGAAAAAAAATCAAAAACATTCCAAAAAAATTGAATATTTACAAAAAATAAAAAATAGTTCCTCCAAACATCTCTGTTTGTTACTAAATATGTTTTTTATTATGTCATATATATTTATATTTCAATACATAGTATATTTTCAAAACATAATGCTTCTCAAAATATATTTGAGTGTGAAAAAATACAAAACTCACAATGCAAAACAATATTCATACACATCAAAATCTTGATTTAATATAAATTTCTATATGTAGTCAATTTGCACATAATCACAACATGAAGACAACAGTGTATTGTGTACGTATCCCCTATTATGAACTTGTCCATGTACACCTTTGTTATTAATTTTTTAATACAACATAGTCATATATAATTTTTACATATAAAAAAATTCACACTCAAATATAGATAAATTTTCAAAGCTAAAGCATACTTTCACATGGTTTGATGTTGGTCAAGTATTTCACCCAAAATCCTTGCTTAGTTTAGGGAATCACACTATTATATATCAACACCTTATAGGTTGTATTTATTCACAAATTATTTTACATGTTGAGTTATAAATGAAAACATGTTCTTTAATATTTCATTCTATATTCATATATGTCTTGGTGAATATGTTACTTCATAAACTAAAATATAGATAAATATGTTTAACTTATTCTAGATTCATTTATTATATGTTGATGTAACATGATTATTTCAGTTTTAAAACATGATTCAATTTTTTTTTTAATTATTTGTATGTGACCCTTGGATTTTTTTTTGTTAAATATGCACCTTGATTATATGGCACAACCATGCCTTGTGTGTGTGGCCTTCATCCCTCTATGATTTTATGACATTTTCATTTCCCTTTTGGAAGATGTTAGAGGAAAATATGAATTTAGCATAATCTACTTTGGCATGAACAACTATTTTATGTACTCTACAACATGTTGACAAAGCCAACTCAATCATGTTCACTGAGTCAGAAGCCCTATTGTTGGTATTCTAATTTGTATTGTCTAGGTGATTAGGAACATTTCAATTTTTAGGTTTAGTATTCCACTACCTATTCGTCCTTTTAAATTTAATATTTATAATTTGAGTTGGGATATTTATGATTAGGTTTGTGTTTTTATGCACTTACCTCTACAAATCAACTATGTAATTTGACAATCTTTGGACCATTTGTTACAAATTGGCCGCTTGAGAGTCTACACTATTATTCTATTTGTTTCCCATTTATGGTTGTAGGTTGACCATAGGTTAATAAGTGTTTAAAAACATTGGGTTAGACATGTGTGGCTATTTATGAGAATTATTTTTAGGTGTTTGATTTTTTATATGTGAAGGTATAGCTTGTTGGATGCCAAGTGAAGCAACATAAGTTCTAGTTCTTGGCATAGTATCAACATTTTTATATTCCATGGGAACTAATTTATGATTATTCACTTTCAAAATTATGTGATTTGGAGTCATATATATATATATATATATATATATATATATATATATATATATATATATATATATATAATCTCTATGTATTATGTTTAAGGATAGTGGAATATACACTAGATTTGGACTTAAATACATAGCTCCTAGGATTAGATGCATTAGAGGCATGTTCAGTATGAGATTCTAATTATGCACTGGTATTTTATTATTAACAACTTGTTGAAATAATGATAGTAGTGGTAGTATACCATACCCTTGTGGGGAAATATGATGTTCAATATTATTGACTTCATTTTAAGCCAAATTTAAAGATGTGAGTGCAATAAGAGTTCTCCTAAGGAATATGGATGTCAATAGAACAAAAGATCCTAAGTAGGTTTGAATATTTGGACCCTCTACTAATAGGTATTAGTATTTTATCCTATGGTATAACTTGTTAAAAAAATAATAATAAATGATCATGGGGTCTTTTTGTTCTCTCTTGGTAGAATCAAATTGGTGATACAAAATAGCTATATCAATTGGGGGCCTGAAGTGTTTCACAAACACTATCTCAAGATCAACCAAAAAGGTGATAGATCTAATTGGTAAGACTAAATACTAGGAATATGAAATTTGCCCAAGGAATATGGAAATAAATGGCATGATACATCCTCATATTGAACATGGTTTCATATAAGGTCATTTTTTAATTCCTATATGTGTTCTTCAATAATCTGAATTTCACTAGTTATGTATTTTGGGTAGATCTTGTCTAGGTTCTTAGGTAGGTCCTGAGGAATCCATGGAACTTTCATAGGGAAATAATATAGATTAATATAGGCTATTTTATTGGTCATTTTCTAATTCTAAAGGATATAAAATGGATTAAAAAATGGAGTGACTACAACTATAGGTGAGCTAACAGCTAATTGGATATGTTTAGTTTTTATTTCCCTTTATTAGTCCTCAATTTTATATGTTCATTAAGTTGTAAGAGCTCAAAATAAATTCTAACACAATATGATCTAGTGTTTATCCTATTTATTTAAAACTTTAATTTTTTTATAACTTATTGTAGGAAAATATTTCTAAATTTTTAGTCTAAGCTTTGGCTAAATATTATCTTGTGTTTACGACCCTCCTAACACCAAACCTTTTTGGTGTTTTGACATACACAACACAGGTAGATGGAGATATAAGGAACCTATTACTCTCTTTAAAGTATATTTATAATACCTTCCAAATGTTTATTATACAAATTATTGATGTACTGTAAAAGACTAATTTCCCATTACAAACTATTCATAAGGAGCCTATTTTACTGTAATCACTTAGAAGTGCACCCTTGCAAGAATGTGTGCTTGTTATCACTTATGTTGACACAATGGAAACTATCCAAGGTATGTGTGACCTTATATTTAGTATAATATCTACATTAATGGCTTTTTTACGTTGTTACACTCCATTACTTCTCTCTAAACTCTCTAATTTAGTGATTTTTTTACTAGGAAAAGGGTAAAAGGAGTAATACTCAAGCTGAAATTGAACATGGAAAGTAAAAATTTTGGGTGATGAACCAATGTTAAGTTAAATTATGAATATAATTAACACACTTTTTAATATAAATAAATTTCACACTTTCACTTAATTTTCATACAATGACTCTTGCATCAGTATTTCATACATATGTCTTGAGAAATATTCACACTAGTATGGAAAGGATGAACATAAGTTGAATTCACTTCCAAATTAGGTGTAAATAAAATTTAGACACTTGATATTACCTAAAATAATTATCATATTATACATAAATTTTAAAAAATAATACATAAACATAGGAAAATTAGTCATTCACTAGATTACATCAATGAATATTAGGCACACACTTCATGAATAACCTAAAAATAGAGGAAAAATCATATTATTATTACCTCAAAGGTGATGTAGTATAAATTTTGGTATATTTGTTCTATATCCAAAAACATAATTTTATAATCTTTTCTAAAAAATAAACATGCATATATAAAAGGAAGGAAGGAGAGAGGAGACAAAGTAGCCCCAAACTAGGGATGAGTCATCATCCTAGTCATCCTTCACTCCTACTTCAAATCAAATATAAAATCATAAAATGATACATATTAAATATATATATATTAACCTTATCTTCCCTTTTAACATGGAATAGGAGAGAGATATAATCTTGTTTGATTTTTTTAAAACAAGTCCTAGTTCCTCGATCATGACTTATTTTTAAGGGATTTGGTCTCTTTCCATGATTTAATGGTATTAAATGCATGAAGAGGTATTTATAATCTTAAATTAACTAATTTTTAATATATTTTTCAATATAATTGAGACTTTCCATCTTTATAGTGATTAAATTCAGTTATCTTCCTTGTATCTTGGAGATTGACTCACCTATGCACCTATATTCTTACATGCATGTTTCCTTCTATTGACTTGCTTAAATTGATCCAAGGTGGAATATAAGGGAGAAGTTTTAATTTTTAATTTGTTTAATTAGTCTCCTAAATTAAAATATGGCCTCAAATTTTGAAATTGTTATTCAACTATACTCCTCCATTCTTGCATGTTTTTTCTCCACCTTTATAGGGTTGATTGAAGGGTTCTTATTAGCTTTGAATTTTTCTAAAATTAGCTCCAAGGGGGTGTATAAGTGAGAGAGATTAGATTTTTATGTTTTTTAATAATAATTACAATATTTATTCCATTTTTAACACAAACACATAACCTCTTCTTGATCTCTAAATAAAAAAGAGCACATGTGATTGACTAGGTAAGGTTGTTGAAGATTACAATGCATTGATTGAGCTTGTGGATTATCTTCTTCCTCTAAGGTGGTGTAGAAGTGATATATATTTAAATTTTAATCTATATTTATGTTCATGAAATATATTTTATGAAAGTGAATTTTATGATGAATAATCAAAGCTCTCCATACTAGTTCTTCTTGGATATGTCTATCTTCTCCAACTTGACAACTTTATCAAATTCACAATGAAAAACTGAAAATTGATGAATTTAAATTATTTGAATATATAAGAAGTATAAATATTATTTTAAAATCATCACCATGGTGTAACATACCTTTAAAAAAAAAAAGCTCCAAACTTCGCATATAACTTCAAAAAATGCTCTCTTGTGTTCTTTAGGCCTCAAGAAACCCTGATTTGAATTTTGGGGTCTAAAATACATTATATGCCTAAAAAAAATTTAAAAATAATAATTATATAGGTTTAAATGGGTAATAAATTTAAAATTTTTTAAATCTCAAAACTTTTTCACCAAACTCTCAAACAAAAATTCACAAAAAGTGTTTGTTTGATGCCTACAAGGTTGCTAGGAGATGTTTTTCAATGGTTTGAGCCTATTTGGCATTGGTTTTCATTGTATAATAATGGATTAATAAATTTTAATGAATTATAAACCATTTAAAATAATTTTATTCCCTTTTAAAAAATTTAATCACTCATTTCTAATTCTATTTATGAGCAAAATTAGTCAAAACCCTAATTTCCTTCATGGTGCAGACCTGTGTTTTGATATTTTATATTTCCTTAGGAATATTACAAACATGAAACTAATTTTAAAAATTAAAGGATATAAAAATAGATCTCCATGTTAAATTTATATATATTTCACTTAATAAAACTCAAAATATGTACTTTTTAGTGCTTCTTAGCTTACACAATCTCATTTATAAATGCATGTAGGTCTGCATTTTGGCATTTTATTTAGTTTTATGAGGCCTAAATACATAATTATTTTTTAATTATAAATTTTAAGATAATTAATTATAATTAAAACCATTGGATATTCTCAAATAATCACTTAAACCTCCTGTACCTTTGGCTTTATCCATTATTTGAATTAAAAAAATTATTTAGGAAGGTATAGAGAGGTTATTTTTTCCACATAATATCTCACACAACTTTTCATTTGTAATAAATAACTCAAAAATTCAAACACATCTCTTAAAACTGAGCTATTGGGGTCGTAGAAGGGGTTTATAGCACCTTTTCTTCTTAATGATTGTTCATAAAGTTAAGCACATGCAACCTACCAAAAATGTGTTAGATTATTTATGATCCAAAATTTATTATTTTGGTAATTTTTTAGTTTTTTATTTGCTAGTTAATAATTTGGTTTACGGGAAAAGTTTGTTTCCCCAAAACCACCATGTGAAGCTTTATAAGCTTTCACATGCTTTGTAAAAATCGTCTTAGAATATTATGATATATTTTTGGTGTGAAATACTTGTTCAAAATGTAAATTTATGAGTTTATTCTTATTCAAGGGGCCAAAAATGTTATCATAACTATGGTAGGAAGAGGACATTTATTATTTTGACTAGGCTTCTAGGAAGGTAAGCAATAGGCTAACAGCAGAAATAGAGGGCAAATTCAAGATGGGTACCACATTGAATAAAATGGTATTTTTATTAATTTATGTGTAGTCCCTTTTGTAGCATTACTTAAAGCCTCCCAAACTTTGGCATTGATTTCCTTGTGTTGTAAAGTATTTTTTATCTACTCATTATTTGCATGTTGATGAGTAGCTGCTTCACCATTTTCTTAAAGTAATTTTATTTTTCACTAAAATTTATTAAACTTTGTGGCCTCAAAGAAGGAAAAGCCTTAATATAATCTAAAGGCCGTAAGATTAGAAGGTTGAATACATTATAAGGAGGATATATCCTACATGGGAAAAATATATATCCAATACCTTGATTTCTCTTAAATTCAAACATTTATCCCTTATGAATCTCAACTTTTTGGGTTGCAATAAAATAAGATAGTGAAACGCAATAGACTCATAACGCTGATTGTATTCTATATGAATTAAAAAAAACAATTTTATCCATTTTTTTTTGAGATTTTTTGAGATGGATATAATTATATATATATAGAAGTGAAATGTAATAGTGCAATGCACTATTATTTGTAAATTGCATTTCATTTTCTTTGTACAGCGTCAAATTTTTTACAATTCAAATTCATTTTAGACTTGTACAACGCACCTATATAGTAGAATATATTTTTTAAGGAATTTAGTATTTTGGCATTGAAGACTCTTTTAAATTGGCATAATAGATTAAAAGTCTTCAAAAGACTAGCATGGGATTCAAGATGTAAATATTGTTGAAGTAAGCATGGCATTTATGCTAGTATAGAGAAAACCCGATAAATTTTTATTTTCATGAAATATAATTTTTGTCAAGTCCCATAAAGAACAAAGAAGGAATAAAGGAAGTTTTTTTCACATGTAAATAAAAAAAGTGCATTCATTTATTTAACATATAATTTTACATGCAAATATATATATATATATATATATATATATATATATATATATATATATATATATATATATATATATATATATATATATATGTATGTATGTATGTATAATTTTTTGAAAATCAAGAAATACAAATTAAAAGAAACATCTTCCTTTAAAATTTGTAAATTGTTTCTAGAGGAGTTGGTACTAACATTTTTTAATTCATTATTAAAACGAGAGGTTGAGAGTTAAATCATTCAAAATATTTCATTTTGTTTTTATTTGATATTGAGAGTATTATATTGTGATACTTTTTTTGACCAGTCATTATTTTATGTAAAGGTGATCATGTAACCAGTCAAAGTGCAAGTTTTTAGACATTTTAGACACAATGAAAAGGTTTATTTTTTGTTTTTAAGCTTCCATATATGTTTTTTTAATAATGTATAAAGGTACATTATCGGTATAAAATAACACCTTCATAATGAAAATTTTCACAATACCACCTCTTGTTTATACTATTGGCAAACATACCATCCTTTACAAGTCCATCAGGATCTTTATAATTGAAAAAGTGTAAGTGTCAAAATAGGAGGCTAGAGTATTTGTTGGAGGTTGGATGATAATTACCCTCTCTAGTTATCTATTCACTCATATTTTGGGTTCAATGCTTGAATGGTAAAATTTGGCTTGTGTTCTTATTTTAGTTCTATTTTTGGCTTTTTATATCTAATATTCACGACATGGAGTTGATATAGTTAGTTGCTTTTATTTCTCTTGATGCATGGCCTCTCACCTCTCAAAATATAGGGGGAGAATATATAAGCATTGGTTTGACCTCAATCGTTCATCATAGATGGTATGAGTTGATAGGGGTTGTTAGCACCAATAATGTTGAGCAAAGGTCATCAACAATTGTTAGGCATTAGGAGATGTGCCATATACAGTATGGGGTTTTTTCTTGGATGGGATCCTATTTGGAACCTTATTTTGATTAATGTATTTGGATGTGCTTGATCTTGTTCTATTTTAGTAGGGTACGATGATCATTATGGATGAGCAAGCCTTGATCATGTTCATCATCCATTTTTTCCATAACTCACAAGGGTGTGTTTCTTTATGGAGTGCCATAGTTATTGGTTAGTGCCAGAGGTACAATGCACTAGTTAAAATTTCAATAGAGATCCTTTGATGATGTTAAAGTCATTACTCTAGATCTTTCATCTTCTATACCCCTTTAGACCAAGTGGGAGTTTGTTGAATTATTTGTGATTCAAAATTAATTATTTTAGTAATTTTTTAGTTTTTGATTTGTTAGTAAATAAGTTGGTTTAGGGAAACACTTATTTTACCTATAACTACCCTATGAATCTTTATAATCTTTCACATGATTTTTTAAATTTATCTTAAAATATTATGAAATATTTTTGTTATGAAATACTTATTTGAAATGTAAATATCTAAGTTTATTCCTATTTGAGGGGCCAATAAAATGCATAGAATATTGAATTAATAGGGTCCCACATATTTTGATAAGATCATTAGATATATCTATTATTTTTCTTCATGAAATGAACATCTAAAAATTTCCCTTACAATCTTACAACTAGTTTGCTAGAGGAACAGAAGAAACGTGTGCCAAAATTTAGACCTGTGAGTTATTCTTGAGCATGGTTTTGGCTTGATTAAAGTTATATGATGTTGTGGATATATTCCAAATTTTTTAATCCATGAATGGATTCTTCCTAAAAACCTTCACATAAGTAACCTTTACCAATGGTGGCAAAATTTTTCAACATTATTGGTGATCCTACTGGGATGTTTGCCTACTATACACTCAAGACTAGTAGCCTTGACCATTAGGCTATGGATTCATGAAAACATCACCAAATCATAAATTTCAAATTCCTTCTCAAGTAATGACAATAATTTCACATAATTACTTAAGGAATTGGAAACTAATACAACCACCAACTTAAAAATGTGTAAGATATCACTTAGAGGAAAGTGAAACCTAAAACAACTATGTACAAAAAAAAACCTATCTTTAGTAATAATGCATAATATGTATCCCATTAAATGGTATTTGGAGCTATTCAACATCCATATTAGCTATTTGAAATCCATTTTTAGGCTTACATATTTATATCATGTAAGGACCACTCCAAAGTGAGTCAAACATTGTGTGTCTTCCTAGTTTGGCCCTATCCGTATCCCATTTGAGAACCAAGTCACCTTCCTTAAAGATCCCTTAAGATGATATTATATCAAATGTTTTATTTACTTGTTTTTAAGGTATATCCATAGCTAACATGGAATATTTTCTAATTTTATTTAACTACATAAGTTCATCATATCTCACTTTCATAGGCTCACTCTCCAACAAGTATAGTTGATTCATTAGCTCTAAAGCAAGGAGCTCAAGTGAGGTTGGCAATCTAGATTCTCTCTCATATAATATTTTTTAGGGTGAATTGTAAATGTACCTTTTTAAGGTGATATTATCTTCTCATAAATCTTATTTTAAATTTAAATTCCATTTCCTTTTATTATCTTAAATGGTTCTTCTAATGATCTTCAACAAGTTTTTGTTAGTAGATTTAGTAAGGTCATTGCCTTGTGGAAAATAATTGGAAGAAGTATTGAGATACACACCATTTTGGATATCCCATTTATTTATTTTATCCCCTATAAATTCCATAACATTTTCTAAAATTTTAGTTTAAATAACACCAAACTTTGTTAACAAACCTTCATAGAAGTCTAAGACACTAGATTCATTTGCTTTCTTAAAAGGCACTGCTTATGTCCATATAGTAAAGTGATCTATGGTTGTAAGAATACACTTGTGTCCAAAGATAGAAGGTGGATCTATGATACCAATAAATTACAAACCCCATTGGATAAAGGGATGATCTACTAAAATAAATTAAATAGGTAAGGTAGTAAGCTTTAGTTTTCCTACAAATAATACACACTTTCTTACCCAATCATAACAATCTCTAAAGATGATTGGCACATAATCAATAAGTAGAAAAGGAATAGATGGCAGCTTGAAGTACCTTTTATTTGAAAATTTTAAATTTTGAAGATACATACCAATTTAAAGGTACCTTAACATATCTTGAAATTATCTTGTTGAAGGTATACGATTGGCTACAATATCTTCATCATTCAAAACCAAAACTATATTTTTAATTTATTTCAAGTCTCGAGCCAAGTTCTCACACAACCATTTTCATATAATAATCTTGGTTACCTTTAATTACACATCATATTTCATGACCATTTTTATCCATCCTTATCTCTTTTTACTTATGTCCTTATTTAAGAAGAACTCTTTAATACTGGAATGGGCAACCATCATGTGGATCTTGTTGTTAGATAATAGGTGCCTAAATTTTTTGAGAAATCTAATTATGTGAATCACATGTTTTTTAATAAATTTTTACCTTATTTCATATGCTTTCAAGACTTGAATAGAAATTGATATTGGATGATCCAAACTTTGTTGATTTTGTTGTGTCAATATTCCTAAAATTGTATAAAAACTAGCATATGCATACATCAAAAAATCCTTGGAAAAATTAGGATTGATGAGAGTGGGAGAACTAGAAATGGCTTGCTTGATTTATTCAAAAAAAATCTTACCTTCCTTGTTCTAAGTAAAATTCTCTTTTTTCTTGAGCATAGTTGTAAGAGACCTTGATAAACTTAAAAAAATCATATATATACCTTATTATAAAGTTAATCTTGCCAAGGAAACTTTACGGTGCTTTCTTATGCTTGGGTAATGACAATGCAAGAATTAAATCTATTATTTTTGGATTAATATTCATACCATGCTTAGAAATAACATGACCAAAGAGGTTACCTTCATGCACTGAAAACACACTATTCTTTGGGTTAAGTGACACCCCATATTGTCTACATATCTTAAATACCTCTCTAAGCTAAAGCATGTGATCACTTTCCTTCTTTCAAAAACTTGTAACATCATACAAATACACAAGAACAAACCTATTGATCAAACCTTAAAAGGCCATATCGATGGCTCTTTGGAATTTTTCTCATGCATTAGACAACCCAAATGGTATTTTTTGGTATTCAAAGGTGCCCCAGTTGGTGGTAAATGTTGTTTAAATTGATCCTCTTCATTCACAATTATTTGGTTGTACCCACTATAAGCATGTAGCAATGAAAACCTTTTCGAACTAGCCACTAACTATAGTATTTGTTCCATTTATGGCAAGGGATAATGGTCCTTGAGTGAGGACTTATTCAAGTCATGGAAGTCAACACACAATATGATTTCTTTGTTTGTCTTCATCACAAGAACAAGGTTAGTCACCCAAGTATAATTCTTGTTGGTAAAGATGATAGCTGATTAAATCAATTTGTGAAGTTTTGTTCTTATCAAAAGTTCCATCTTTGGGTTGATTGGTTTTTATCTTTGCCTCACCAATTTTGTATCTTACTCTAGTTCAATGGTGTTTTAAGATAAAATATAATCAAATACTTTTAAATAATTGTAATTTCATGCAAACACATCATAAATTAATAAAATATTCTTTTTGAGTTTGAGATCATACTTTACCAAGCTTGATAGTTTTACCATTAACTATGTCAATGCTTGCATAATGGTCTTATTTGGTAGAAAAAGAAGCTTTATCCCTTCTTACCTCATCATCCCTACTAAAAATATTATCAAGTGTAATAACACCCTTGGGTAACTTGATAAACTTGAGCTAAACTATTCGATCACTATACTATTGCAAAAGTTTGACTGATTTCTAAAAGAGAATTTAACCTCTTCTTATAGCAAATAAACAACTTGATCATCATCCTCAAATAAATTATAATTCTATTATTATCAATAATAGAGGGTCTTACCATGATATTTTTATATGTATGAGTTTTATCATTCTTTACATAAGATAGAATGTTAAATTGGGATCCTATTATATCCAAACTATCTACATCCTTATTGTGTTATCTAGGCACTACTTGTATGTCAAATGCATCAAAGTCCTATAAAATATCCCATACCATGTGTTTGTATGATTTTAATAAAATATTTTTACACACATTCATCCTTATTATTTAATTTAACACAAGCTCACTATATCCAAGCTCCTATAAGAGGTTCCTCTCATCTTTCTATCCCATTACAAAATGAACTAAGGCCTCATATTTTGTCATATTGTTAGAACATCCAGAATAAAATTTTATAATAGCATAGTGCCTTTGTTTAGAGGGTGAAATTAGAATAATAACAGACCTTATACCATGTTATTCTATGATCCATCAAAATAAGGTTTCCATAAAGCATCATTTAACTCACTTTCTTTGTATACATCTATAATCTATACACCATCCTCATATCAACAATAAACTCCAAGTCCTTATCTATCATTTTGTATGGATCATGATCATGAATATTATTATCCCATTCATAAAGAACAAAATAAATAATGTCATCAAGATAAGAGTTTGCTTTAGATTCATTATTTTGATCTACTTCATTTGAGATGACACAATTATTATTAGTAATACTAATCACATATAGTTCTAGATGAAAATGATCAATAGGATTGAATAAATTGTAACTTTTGTTCCATAAATTATTCTAAACATGATTTATTTCCAATCATCTAAAATATACCCACCTATGTTTGAAGTTAATTCACTTGATAAGCACATACAAAATTATGGAGGAAGATCCACCACCACCACATCTTGCCAAATGGTCACATTTGAGCATGCATGAAGTGTTAGTTTCAAATTCTTGATTATACACACTACCTTGGTTATAAATACATAAATTTTCAAAACACCCTTAGTGTTTAGCTCATACACCAAACCTAACTTATTTTAAATCCATTTTGGCATTACTCTACTACTTTCCCCATTGTCAACCATGTAATTATGAATTAGCGTGTTGACAAAAATAAAGGAAAGATAGAAATGAGGTGTCTTACTTGGTTTTGCATCCTCTTTTATGGCTTTTAACCCTTTATATACCTATTATGCTTGTTTCTTTTTGTTTTTATTTGAGTTTACTAGAGCCATACTTTCCTTCTCTTCTAGTTTTATAGACAATCTAAGGCTTGAAAGCTCATGGATAAGGATATCCTCTTATCCTATGATTTCCAATGAATCCCACATGGTCATGTTAATGTTAAATTTCTTCATATGGTCTATTATTCTAAAATAGGAGCCTCCAATCTTTGATTTTACCTTTGGAGTAACATGACACTCTTTTACTTGAGTCACTTGGTGAACCTTACTTTATTCAACATTTTAACTTTTTAGAGCTAAAAAGGAATCAATATGATCATTAGTACATTTAAAAATAATATTAAGAACATTTAGATCATGAATTACCTCTTATTTTTCATCTATAGCCCTTCTTTTGAATCTTATAATGGATGCAACAAAGTTGTTTGACTTTTTAGGCTCACTAATCTTGGTTACTACCACGTGATCATCAACTTTACAATTCACCAAGGTTGCATCCAATTTTACTTGTCCATGATTCACTTCCCCTTGTTACATCATAGCTTCATTGTGTTGGCCTCCTTGAAGAAAGGATTCATCTCATGTCATTCGAGGAATTTCCATATTTTGTTCTAATAAAGCTTTATTTTTCACATCATTGGTGTTAGAAGGCTTCCAACTTTAATATTGTATCAAATTATTTTGTATTGGTGCAAGGGCCTTGGATGTAGAAGGAACATTATGATCAATTTCAACATATGATTTGGCTTGTGTAATGACTCCTTGAGCTTGGTATGGGGCTATATTATCTCTAAATCCTTGGTAGGGAGGTCTTTGTAATATAAATGGATGATATGTGGGATTATTAGGTGTTTTATTTGGCCTATTGTATTTATATTATTTTCTATTTAGTTGAACTATCTCATTACCAAAAGATTGTAGCATACCTTTTAGTTCACCAAGCTCACTAAATTAACTATGAAGACCTTGAACTTGACTTTGAGAGGCTAGAACTAGAGTTAATAATGGGTTTTGAGGAGGTGGAATGATATTTTTTTCTATAAAAATGGAATTGGAGGTCTAGGTATAAGTTTACCAGCCCGAATTAAATTATTTCTTGCTCTAATATTAATCTCATAGGCATCTAGGAGTGTCTTACCACCCATGGATTGAATCATAACTAAAATATTATAATTCAAGGCTCTTAAGAAGTATAGGAAAAATATTTACGAGATGGCCTTATAATGGGAGGTATTTTATTCCATGTTTTATAATATTTAATATTTAAATTATCCTTAAATTCATGTGGTGTTTTCTTGATGGTAGTGAGTTATTTAACAATGGATAAATGGTCTAATTTATATTCAAATTGTCTACAGTATACTGACCTAAAACATCCCAAGTGGAAATGGAATTTATGGGAAGGTTCATATACCATTGAAATGCTTTTCCATTTAAGGATGCAATAAGTAAATAGATGGGAACATTCTCTTAGGTAACATGGTGGAATGAACACAAGTTGGCTACCTCTTTGATATGTTATATGGGTGTAGTTTGATCTTCACCTGTAAAATATGGTAGGGTTGAGGATGGGATCTCATATTATTGGGACAAATTGAGAGGGATTCCATAATTTAATGGAAACAATACTTGGTTATTAAGTATATCCATGTCGGTAATGGGATTTGAATTTGAAGTGGTTTACACAATAGGCTAATTTGGTGACTAAAATAACCTCCTAGGATATGGTCTTATTCTTAAAAACCTTCTTATTTTACTTGAATGCAAAGGTAAATTAACAAATTCAAATGGAATACCTATATTTGTATAAATTATATTGATCATAGGAATGAAAATGGTACTTATCTAATACTATAAATGTCTTTTTATAGCTCCAATATATGTCCCACCAAGCATGTCAGAAATTGTTATCACTCATAAGTGCACCCTTGAAACAATATGTGTTTGTTCTAACTTATGTTGACATAATGTAAACACTCTGAGGTGTGGGTTACCTTATATTGGATATAATATACATATTAAATGTTTTTTCCCTTTGTGACACTCACCTACTTGTCTCTAAAATCTCTAATTTAGTGGTTTCTTAACTAGGAAAAGGGTAAAATGAGCAATACTCAAGCTAAAATTGAACATGAAAACTGAAAATTTAGGGTGATCAACCAATTTTAAGGTCAATTATTCCTATACTTTATATAATTTTTAACATAAATAAGTTTCACACATTCACTTCATCTTCATACAATGACTCTTGCATTAGTATTTCATATAAAGGTCTTGAGAACCATTCACACTTGCATGGAAGGAATGAACATAGGTTTAATTCACTTCAAAAATAGGTGGAAATTAGCCTCAAACACTTGATATGAATTTAAATAATCCTCATATTCTTCATAAAGGTAAAAAAATTGGACATAAACATATAAAATTTAGTCATTCACTAAGTTACATCAATGAATATTAGGCACACACTTCATGAATAGCCTAAAAAATGGAGAAAAAATCAACTTAATATTGTGTAAATGTGATGTAGTATAAATTTTGGTAGATTTTATATATATCAAAAATCATAATTTTATAATATTCTCAAAAAAAATGAACATACATATAGAAAAGGAAGGAAGGAGAGATGAGACAAAGCATCCCAAAACTAAGGATGAGTCATCATCATAGTCATCCTTGACTCCTACTTCAACTCAATTATCAAATTCAAAAATCATACATATTAAATATATATTTTAACTTTATCTTACCTTTAAACATGGCATGAGAGAGAGAGAGAGAGAGAGAGAGATAATCTTGTTTTAATGTTTTTAAACAAGTCCTAGTTCCTAATTCATGACCTATTTTTAAGGGATTTGGTCTCCTTGCATGCTTTGATGGTATTTAATATGTGAATAGGTCTTGATAATATTAAATTAACTCCTTTTGAACAATGTTTTCAATATCCTTAAGACTTTTCATATTTTTAGTGAGTAACTTTATCTATCTTCCTTGTATCTTGGAGTTTGACTCACCTATGCACCCATATTCTTCAATGCATGTTTCCTTCTCTTGACTTCCTTAAATTGATCCAAGGTGGAATAAAGGGATAAGTTTTAATTTTTCATATGTTTAAGTATTATACTCCATGAAAACATTCCCTAAATTTCTTAAAATGGTATTCAAATATAGTCCTCCATTTTTTCATGTTTCTTCTCCACCTTTCTAGGCTTGATTAAAGGCTTCTTCTTGTTTGATGTAATTTTTTCCACAATTAGCTATAATTAGGTGTATAAGTGAGAGGGATTTAATTTTTATGTTTTTTAATAATAATTAAAAAATTTAGTCCATTTTTAAAAAAAACACTTAACCTCTTCTTGATCTCCAAATATCAAAGAGCACATGTGATTGACTAGGCAAGGTTATTGAAGATTTCAATGCATTGATTGAGATTATGGATTGTATTCTTCCTATAAGGTGGCATATAAATGAGAGAGATTTAATTTTTAATTTTTTTTCTTCATGAAATATTCTTTTTTAAACTTAATTTTATGATGAACAATCATAGTTCTCCATATTGTTTCTTCTTAGACATGTCTATCTTCTCCAACTTGATAAGCTTGTCAAACACACAATGAGAACCTAAAATTTGATGAATTTAAATTGTTTGAATATATAATGAGCATAAATATTATTTTAAAATAATAAAAAAAAATTCACATACCTTCATATAAATTTTTATCTTCAAATTTTGCATACAACTTTAAAAAATGATCTCTTGTGCTCCCTAGGCCTCAAGAAAACCTGATTTAGATTTGGGGGTCTAAAATGAGTTATAGGCCTCATATAAACTAATAATATTATAATTATATAGGTATAAATTCTTTATAATTTTAAAATATTTAAAATATCAAAAATGCTTCATCAAAATCTCAAATAAAAATTCATAAAAAATGCATGCTTGTTGCTTGCATGGTTGTTTGGAGATATTTTTCAATGGTTTGAGCCTTTTTACATTGGATTTGATTTTATAAGAATTTATTAAGAAATTATAAATAATTATACACCATATAAAATAATTTTATTCCCTTGGAAATATCTAAAAGACTCATATCTAACTCCATTTGTGAGCAAAAATAGTCAAAACCTTGTTTTCCTTCATGGTGCAGACCTATGTTTTGAAATTTTATCTATACTAAGGTATATTATATATATTAAACTAATTTAAAACACTAAAATATATAAAAATATAACTCCATGTCAAATTTTAATATATGTCACTTAATAAAATGCAAAATATGCACTTTTTAGTGCTTTCTAGTTTGCACAATCTCATTTTTAAATGCCTATAGGTCTAATTTTTGACATTTTATTGAGTTTATGAGGAATAAATACCTCATTATTTTTTAATTATAACTTATAATAACCAATATAATAATTTTAACATTGGATATTCTCAAAAAATCACTTAAACCTTTCAAAAAATGACTTTTATGACTATCTCACTTGAATGTTTAAAACCCTGAAAACTGTACCTTTACCTTTCTCCATTATTTGAATTAAAATTTTTATTTATTAATATTTATTAATATTATTTTTTCTCCATAATATCTTACACAATTTTTAATTTTCAACAAATAACTCAAAAATGCAATCACATCTCCTAAAACTGAGCTATTGGGGTTTTAGAAGGGTCTTAGAGCACCTTTTCTCATTAATGATTTTTCATAAATTTAAGACCTATAACTAGAAACCAAGGCATGTAGTATTTATATATTATGGTATCATATCTTCCCATAATACAATTGTAATCAAATCTTCTTCTCCTTCATGAAAAGAACATCTAAAAATTACCCTTATTAACTTTTAATGAGCTTGTCAAAAAAATGAAAGAAACATCTACCAAAAGTTGGACATGTGAGCTATTCCTAAGCATGGTTTTGAATTTATTAAGGTTATATTATTTTTTTATAACTTGATAATTCTTCACTCATTTAATTTATTTTTCATAAAAAATTATACATAAGCAACCTTGACCAATGGTGACAAAATTTAACAACATTTATAAACTAAGATTTAAGGGATTATAGCATATTTAACCACTATATATGGGTGCAAGGTTATAAAAATATTCTAAAAAATGATATTTTTAATAAAAAAAATTCATAAACATAATTTAAATTAAATCCAATGTCTTGATATTTTCAATACCTAAAAAAATATGATTTTTATTGTTTGTTCATTACTTATATTCAATAATTCTATAATGGCAATGAACGAGACATAAAATCAAGATAAATGTGTAGATTCATATTTAATTCATTTATACCCAATATATTACTATCAAAATCATTTAAAAAAATCAAAATATAAGAGATAAAAGGGTCATGTTGCCATATAGGTGAAGCTGAAATGTTTGAATGAGAAAATCCTATGAAACCAATCCTTAGTTGAGTTAGACCTATCACAGCCACAACTAGCATGGTGCAAGAGTATGATGGGTAGTTTACTAGGATAAGGATATAGCATCACCACCATAATACATTCTTAATAAATTACCACAAAGATCTATAGTACTCAAAATATCAAGATGTGCTAGTTGATTAACAATAGTCAAAAAATTTAGCAATCATTTAATTACAAATTTTACTATCATAACCATCAAAATTGAAAAAAGGGAAAGATTAATATAAGAAAGGAAAAAAATGTTTGTGAATTATTTATTTATTTATTTATTTTACAATTCAAAATGAGGTAGCCTTTATTAAATTGATTGCCTAATCATTTAGAGCACAATCATGAAGTTTGAGGGCCTTCCAAATACTTGGTCACATTTTCAAATAATTTTACTTTGGTTACAACATCCCATGATGGTTGATACATAGCGGTTCTATGTTTAATCATTCAAACCTAATTATTTCAAATTAAATTACCAACTCATAAAACCCTTGAGAGAAAGCAAAGGAAGGATAAGATGATAATGAATTCAAGAATTAAACAAAGATTTTGCATTCTAACATGAAAATATTCACATATATAGAGAAATTCAAGTGAACAAGAATTTTTTTATTTAAATTTTCATTATATTAAGGAAAATATCATGAATTTAATGTAGAATCTAAATTTATAAAAATACACATTCAATAAAACTCTCAAATTTAAGCTAGTGATAACTACCATGCAGTAAGCTCTCACTAGTTCCTAACCTTGATGGTCTATTGATGGGTATATGCACATAAAATTTATGTTAGGGGGTCTGAATACATCATTTTTTCCACATGGATGGCCCTAATTCATCATTTTGTGGCCTCTTATTTCTAGGATGATGACACATGGCATCATCGCAACTTCTTGAGTTTTATAAGATGGAACATGATCATGTCATGTGGCACAATCATGGGGCCTTTAGGTTATCACCATTGTCTAAGCTCTCCTCTAAGCCCCATAATCTCAAGATCACACCACATGGCATGATTTTTTGCCTTAGAGAGATATTGGTGTTTGACACTCTTTTGAGTCTTGGGCTCTCAAGATCATGCCATGTGGCATGATCTCATACCTTCTACCCTTGGAGGGATCTTAGTATTCATCATTATTTCAAGCACTAGGATTTTTATATCATGCCACATAGAATTATTTTGGGCCTTTATGCCTTATATATATGCTATTATTCAACATTCCTCTACTACAGATCAACCCAAGCCATCAATTTGAAGAACGAATAGTGGGAGGGTAGTCAGGGGATCTTTAGACTTGGATAACTACATAGATCAAGCCCATGCTTTCGTGATGGTGATACCTATCACCATCTCAGAGATTCAATGGGAAAGCTCAAATACTTAGATGGATTGGTCCCTAGTTAAACATGATTTAGACATGCATCTTCATCATGTGAACCTTTGGAAAATTTGAACTTCATAATCTGTTAGTAAAAATAGTAAGGTAATAATGACTAAAAATATAAGGAAAAATGCAATGAAAAGAGACCATGGGGAAATCAAGAAATGACTCATTTTATTTGAAAATATGAAGGTTTCCCTAAAAATTAAAGGATAAAAATATGAAAATTAAATATTGGTATCAACTCAAATTTTTTAGACCCACATGATTGGAAAGTTGAATAAGCCCAAAGTTAAATCAAATAGAAATCTAAAAAGGATAATTTCACTTTTCAATATTGACTTCTACCACCATAAATACATAAACACATGTGATAAAAATAAATTAACCAAACATAAAATAAATAAAGCGTGAATCTAAGGATTTTCATATGTAAATATGCCCAACTCAACTATAAATATAGAAGATGAATCAACTCACTTCTCAAAAGAGACTAGACCAGTCTTCAAAGTAAAAAGAGTTTCCATGAGCTCAATGGTGAAATTATGGCATGTTGTGTAATCAAAGTCAAAAATATCATCATAATTATTTTGGTATAACTTTTATCAAGTTTTAATGCAAAGTTTGGATCCCCATACTAAGCTCATATTTAAAATGTGAAACCTTGCATCAAGTTCATATGTAAATTTGAAAAAATTGAATCAACCACTACATATGTATTTTATATTCAGAGTGATTATATATTACCATAGTTTTCATCATATAAATAAATTAGTGCATGTATGAGCAGTATCTATTCCTAAAAAACTAACCTATTTCTTGCTCAATGTGATATAGAATGCCATAAATCTATGTCACTCTATCCAATCTAATAATCTAACCTGATATTAAAATATGACCCATGTATCCTAATAAATGTTTTTCTATATGATCCATGTAATATTTATCATCATGTGATAGTATATTTCATTTTTTTGTCATAGATCTATAAAATGTACCATAAATGTACCAATTTGTCAATCTAAATCACATCTATCCCAATGTGAATAATAATTTATCCCATTATGAATCATATTTTTTCCCATTTTGAATCATAACCTATCCCATAATATAAATTTTATTTGTGTCATGGTTTGATTATCTATGACAAAGCCATGAGTATGCCCCCCTTTTGAGGTGACAGATGAAGCCTATAAATCACTCATCTCAATGTAAAAGAGCTATAAATAGCATGTTGTATACAAAATATGTAATCATGTAATGTATTTGTAATAACATGAGAATATATGTCATCATATACATATTTTATCATTTTCACAAATGTGAAACATGTAACCCAAGGCATACAAGTGTCATGTCAAGTAGATATAACAATTAATCACATAATAATATTTATTGTAGTAAAAAGCATCATAAAAAATGCATTAAATGAATAATGGCATCATAGAAAGGTATAATAATGTTTAATGAGTCATAGAACCAAAATATCAAAAATCATGTAGATATGCAAACACATATGTACATAATTTCATGTTCATGACATACACAAGCACTCAGTACATGATTCAACTCTGACCCATCATGGAAACATGGCCATGACATGTAATAGAGGTTCCTTGACACAACTAACTCATGATATGACAAAAAAATAATTTCACTCATATAATTATATAATATTTCACTTAATGTTACATGTATCAATGGTCACAGAATGTAAAAATAATTAGTAGTCACTCATGGAGTATGAAATGTAACACACTATTGTCACACAATGTAATAGTCATCAATAGTCACTCGTAAAGAACACAATGGTCACATATGGAATGCTATTAAAGAAACATGCACAAAGTTTTTTTAGTCATTTATTTATTTATTAAAACTAGGTGTAATCATGGGATATTCCCTTTTCACTCAAAATTTTAACACTCGACTGAATCGACATCAATCCACATAAGCCACAGGCCTTATGCACTCACCCAAATCACAATTGAGATGGAACCAAGGGCCACATTGGGCAAGTTGTGCCATGGCATGAGGTTTTATTCAAGGGACTTTTTCAATTAATAAAAAAATTTAGGTATATCTATAGGTTCAATCATTTCATGGACTAAGCTTAGGGTCATATAAGAGTTTAAAGGTTCAAAAGGTTGCTCCTACTCAAACTGCTCATGCTAGACACACTCCTAACTAGGATAGGAACACTTGGAAAAAACTCTATACTTAGTCTTTATGCAAGTTAAAAATGATTTCATTAATTTTTGTATGAAATCTATTAATGACACAAAGTAGAATCATGCATGAGAATTACTTAACATAAATTATGACATTATAATCATTGCATATTTTAATAGAAATTCAAATATGTATAAACTAGACACATTATGTGTTAATGTAGCAACCTTCATCATTAATTATAGTCTTAAACATAGTAAAAGTTCATATTATAACAATAGACAACACATGGTCTCACAAGTGAGCTTGAACCCATACAAATGGAACATCTATAGCATCCATAATACACCTAAGTCTAAGGCTACCGAATCAAAGTATATAGAAAAACTCCATTTCACTAGAGCTTTTTTTCTATTTTTCATCTCCCCTTCTTTAGCTAACTCAAGCATATTAAATAGCTCTCAATAAAATCTCCACCAGGATGGAATATGCATGCTAAGTATCAAGATGAAACTTTGTTCATCATAACTGCTGGCTCCATCACCTCACAAACTCTAAGCTATAGTCACCATGTCTTGTCAAATCATCAAAGATTCCCTAAAGATCTAGGAGCTAGTTAGCCACTTGCCAGCTAGAACAATATATTTGTTACACCCTCTAGCTAGTTCCAAAATACCTAATTACCAATCACTACAAAATTATTCTATTTGTGTTGATGTGGATGTCATTTTGGAACAAATCCAATACTTAATGAAATAAGGGGCCCAACATTACCCCATACAAAAATTTAGTCCATCTTCAGACTAGGATATTAAGGTCTTAGGAGTGAAAATTTTGGGTGCACTTTCCTTGAGTTTGATGCTAAAGTCTTCAAATACCTTAATGTTGAGCTTGATTTCTTTAGAAATACTATCTATTTTGGTGGATCCAATAGTAAGTGCAAGCACATCCATTTTTTCTGACTCCATTTGGAAGGCCTCAACATTTAATTTTGCCTTTTCCACACTCTCATCTAAGATTGCTCCTTACTCATAGGCCTTGGTTTATAAATAGAATAAGAGTTCTTCCAAGTTATACTCTTGATCCTTGATTTGGTTTTTGAGTGCATTTACACTCTCCATGATTTTTTATTGATATAACCTACTCGTTATGTACACTTGTGCCATCAACATCTCTTCCTCTTCCTTTACTTGCTTTAGGCACATGTCTATAACTATGGCTTAGTTGGAGAATATTGATAAGATGGAATCTAATACATCCACACCCTAATATAATTTAGTAAAAAGGTCTTTTACCTCTTCAAGTTTATCATCCAATTCTTTCTTCATTGTGATGCTGAGATCTTCTTATGTTAGCTCAGGTTTTAATCTTGGGAACATCTGCTCCACCAACACAAATTTTATCAACCTCTAAAAGGTTTAAATTATTGATGCCAACCATAAGGGATGGTTTTTCCATCTCTATGTTCTCATATAGTTTTTATAGCTTGAATTTAGTGGCCTATGCTTCATCTTTGGCTTTTTTTATGGAGCTTTTTGCATGTTCTCACTCTATCATCATTGATGATGTTCTGATATACAAATTCAATTGCCATTCTGATTACTGCATTCCTATATCGAAATGGGTTCATGGAATGAGGGTTTATAAGGAGGGAGTCCTACCCCTCATCAAGATCTTCTAAGCTCAAATTATCCACTCTAGGTGCCTTAAAATTAGGTTCATCCATATAGTGATCAAATACAAATGAGAGTTGCTTACAAATCTTGTTTGTGGCATCTTTGGGCCATAGTGTCATACATATAAATTACTTCATCCACCCATCCCTTCTATTCCTTCCCCTTATGTTCAACTCCTTCTCATCCTTCTCGATGATGGACATCTTTGTTTTTACTTCCTCCTCTTCATTGGTGCCACTTATCTCTTTGGATTTCTCCTTAGAGGACTCACCTTTTTTATCCTTGGGATTTTTTTCATCAGACTTATCCCCCTCATTTACTTCTTCCTCATAAGGTTTATCAATACTCACCTTTAAGTTAATTCCTTTAGCACCAGCATCACCTTGTTTTTGTTAGGTTTCCTTTGTTATCTCTATTTATTTCTCTAAGGTGTTAATATTGCCTTCTTTTTATTCAAGAAACCCTTCAATACTTTAGAATGCCTCTTGTGTAGCTTCTTATACCTTATTGGTGGGTGCACTTAACACTTGATTAACCTTTTCAACTACTAGTCTTACACTTGTAGGAATATTCATGGCCCTTTTCTCTACCTTGGCCAATTTTTTTCCTTGGCAAGTCTCCACTTCTGTTCAATCACTAGTTTCTTATTAATATCCTCCTTGCTCAATCTCATTTTCTTCTAAATGCTTCTCTTCTCCTTTTATATTTTTAGAGGTAGTGTGGAGGGTTCTTCATTATATGGGGGGTTTTGTTGACACCTCTATTTCCTCAAGTGTGGTGTTCGTGCCCATTTATAGGGATTCCTATACATCCTTAGTGCCTAGATCCTCTTCCCCTTATTTTATCTATAGGATATATGTCGTTACTCTATATTATTTAGTCTCTTCCTCAATTTTGGGTACAAGGGTTGCCTATTTCTCCATCTCCACTAGATTTATAGTAAAGAATGCAAAGGGTCCCCTAGTATTTTTCTTGTGAATCTTTATGGAAGATACACACTGTGGCTTGAAGGTCATGTGCTTCTTAGGAGCTAGGGGCATAGTTTTATCTTTGGATGAAATTTTTAATTGAATGCACTCTATGATATCTTGATGTTTCTATCCCTATTTATTTTGGAGATTATTCTCTTTCATCTTTGGTACAACCTTCCCTTCATCACCAACTAGGAGGGGATGCTCATCATCCTTTCCAAGATCATTTCCCTTCTTATGTAGATTCATTTTATAGTGAAGGTTGAAGATCCTCCCATTAATAATCACTTTATGGAGGGGATGGATGTCCATCCTATTATTGTGATCTTCCTTATCCTTGGTGTCCTTGGATCTGAGGCACACAAACTAAAACCTCATCCTACTCCTATCTTGATCTATGATCTTGACCAAGATATTGAACTATTACACACTAGGAATCCTCCTTAGTTCCATCATGAAATACTTGGTATAAAATGTGTAAGGTAACTAAATCCACCTGAATAGGTTCCCATCTATGAGTGCTAGGTGCACCACACAAAAGTGATACATTAGGGCAATGGTTTTTGTTCCTATCAGTTGTTGGGGAAGCTCCTAAGGGATGTGCCACTCAATCACAAAGGCTTCTATGTACCTGTCACACCACCCTTTCACCCTTGTCTTATATTTATATAATAAGTTAGGTGGGCAAATGAATTATTGATACTTCATCACATGGGATTCATGGTTAGGTGGGAATACCCATAGGTTATCATCATTACCATTCGACACACCTATCTCCTCCATCACTATCAAGATCATCATATACCCCCACCTGAAGGTTTCATGTGCTCGATGGAACTCTTGCACATTCTTGAAAATTTCTTCAATAATGAACTTAGAGATGTTGAACTTTACCCATTGTACCATGTGGTGGGTGATGCATAATAAGGTATTGCTAATATTAGACCATCATCTACCAGATCATAGTTTTTAACTAACCAAGTGTGTTACTTCCCTCTGTTGGGGTCCTAGATATCTATGATAGGAAACATAAATATCAACATGTAATATTATAATAACTTTGTCACCCTATCAACCTCCATCATTTGATGGACATCTGCTCATGTGTCTAGTAGCCCCATGATTCTATTAATCAATCTTGCCAAGATCCTCAAGTTCAATCCTAAAAAGTAGAAATAGTCACCATATACATGCAAGAGGAGGAATTTCACTAATTTATATATATTTCCAAAATTTATCATTTCAAATAATTGTGTTATGCTCATGGTTTCCAATTTGTCTCTAATTAAAACATTGAATAGTGTGGTGCCTACCTTTCTTTTCTTCCCTATGTTGACCATCTAGTTCTTAACTCTTGCATATTATTCCCTATTTGATGTTAATAATATTTGAGCTTGCACATATTTAAAAATGACACCAATTTATCCCCCACCATGACCTATGGGGGTATTTCATGTCTCTATAGGTGATCTTTATGTTTTATTGTAGATCTATTACCATGACACTTACACCTTCTACCAGCTATGCCTCCCATTTCATGGTGGCAACTTATTTCACCACTTAAACTTTATTTTCATCCTTTTACATCTATGGTAGACATGTACTTAGTCTCTTTTTCCCATTAGATACTAGCTACTATTGAAACATGACTGATTGATCTTTTTGAATCCCAAAATTATGATTGACACTTCTTTATAGTCATGAGAACTATGACTGTGTCTTCGGTTCTCAAGTTTCCTACACTATTAATGGTGGCCTCATCATTATATATAATATTATTTCCTTGTTTCTCTATCAATTATGATCCCCATGCCTCTTTTTCAATTCAAATTAGAATGTGATCTCATCATTGTCACTCATCTTGCTTGGGGGGTTGTGGATGTTTGGTTCTCTATGACAACATTTTTTTATTTTTGATGGCTTCAACTCTATTTTTTGGTTTGAATTCTCACAAAGGTATATAACCTATTATAGTCTATCATTATCCCATTTATAATCTATTTTCCACTAACTTATTAATGGATGTAAATTATTGGCTTGGTGGTGTGTGGATTTTTTGAAATCTGCTAAACCTAGAAAATTTGCTACAATCCACAATCAACTACTCATTTATTATGTATATTTGTTCTTATACCATCACATCATTAAATTTACTAACAAATTTTTTGATGAAGTGATAGGTAATTCAAATGGTCACTTCTTACTAACTATTAGGTTGATGCTAGCTATCTCGGCAATCACTTTCTTCAACTTGGTTCAACTTGGCATGACCTTCACCCTTTTTATGGTAACCTAGGCATAACACTTCACATGCACACTATTTAACCTCCTCGATTCCATTTTTTTTAGTTATATGATTCCTTACAAATGTACCTCTCTTTCTTGGTCAATTTATCTATGATTTCATGTCTCTTTCTTGGTCCTTCCCTACCCCATATAAATACTTGCATTGGTTCTCCAGTTCTTCATTCTCTCCTCTTGATTATTTACACATGAATATATTTTGTACCTCCCTTAATTAACATTTACTTATATATTTCTAAATATGGAAAACTCCACATGCCCAAAAACTTAGGTGTCTAGCCTCAATTACTTAAAAAGTGACCGTGCTTGAATTACCTAACTAGATTTATGCATGCAACTGACAAAATATTTCTCATACAAGCCTAAAATCACCATGTTTATTCACTCAGCATAATATAAAAAAAATAATAAATTTTTTTTATTACACCAAATTTTATTATGGTCAAAATAAAATGAACAACTTATGATCAAGAAGTCAGTATATGATGGTGCAAGTGTCATCTTAGTGACTATATAGCTTTAATCTATTACTATTGAAATGCCCATGGATAATTTCACCAATAAATGTGTGCATATTACATGCACTAGTCTCCAACATATTATGGATGATAAAAGGTCACATCCACCTAATCTATAATTTGCCTAGGTGTTTGAGGTACTTACAGGCATATAGCAAGACCAATACATCTTCTGTAAATACCTTGAACTTTATGTGCCCATCATGCCATAGATTCTTTCTTGCCATTTATATTTGTTGGTTCCATATTTATTGGGTGTGTGTCTCAGCCAAGAGCTCCAAGTCTTCCAAGAGTGCGCTTAAAGACTCTTAGTCATCCAATCTACCAATATGTGTGATGCACAATGAGGGAACTAGGAATTCCATAAGAAAAATGGCCTCTATGCCAAAAACTAGTTGAAATGGTGTAGCCTTATTTAGGCACTTGTATGTAGTGTGATAGGCCCACAAAAATAATGACACATAGTCATCTAGATATTTATGACTAATATCATATATCTTTATGAGGCACATTCCCAATATTTTATTGAATGCCTCAGTAGTGCCATTTTTTTGGGGATGGTAAGGTGTTGTTTTATGGTGCACCACCATATATTCAATTAGTAGGATCTGAATGGTTTCTTTGATTAAGTGTGCACCATGATCTCTAGTCAAGCTAATCATGCATTCATAGTGACTGATGATATTATCCTAGATAAACCTTGTTATGGTGGTAGCTATACAATCTTTATTCAGTGCTACTTTGGCCCACTTGGTGAAGTAATTTATGATAATGAGAATATATCATACACCTATATGCCTCATATCCAGATTAATAGGCCCAACAAAGTCAATGGACCATTTTTAAAATAGTACCTAGGCAAGGATGGGGATGAGAAGCATCTCATCCTAGTGATTAGGTTTTCTCGTGCATTGGTAGATGTCACATACTTTGGTGAATTCTTTTGCATCTTGAAATAGATTTGGCCACCATAAGCCTGATTGCAGTACCTTGTGCACTATAACATCTCTAGTGTAATGGCCTCCAAAAATTCCCTCATGTGCCTCTTACAATAATGAGTCCCATTTGTGCTCTAGAACACATTGACATGTGAATTCATCATGGCTCAACTTATATATTTCTCTCCCAATGAGATGAAATGGGGTAGCATGAACTACAAGATGTTTCTCCTTAGTCATCATAGTTTAGGGTGTATATATGAATGTCAAAAATGTGGTGATTTATAATAAGTCTTTATGGATGATATGGACTCTATAAAGTTACACATCAAACATATAATATTCAATAGGCACTACTAAATCACCAAATTTGATGTAGGATAAATGGTCTAGGATGTAGTTTTGGTTTCTAAGATTTACAATAATAGAGAACTAGAATTATTAAAATAAAACAATCCATTGATAAATACTCCCATAAATAATGGGCTTATTCACCAAGTACTTAATTGATTCATGATTAGTGAATAAGATGAAGGGGGTGGTCAATAAGTAATATCTAAACACCTATAGGACATAAACCACAGTAAGTGCCTCATGCTTAGTTGTGGTGTAGTTATGTTCTACCTTAGTTATTTTTTTGATTGTGAAATAAATGGGATGATCTATTTTGCCTTCACCTATTTACACTATAATAGTGTTGATTATATTACTAGAGTCATCAACATGGACATGGAATGGAATTTCCCAGTCAGGAAACTATAATATCAATGTGCTTACTATTTTTAGCTTTAGGGTCTTAAACATAGCTTCCTCCACTATGCCCCAATAGAATAGGCCATTCTTTTAAAAGATATCTTCTAGTGTCACCGTAATCTTGGCATATTTCCTTATAAACTTCCTATAGTACCCATAATTTATAAGAAAGGCATGAACATCTTTCTACATTGATGGGGTCTAGAGGTGAGGATGATTATAATCTTTGTTGGATCAATGAGTAAACCATATTTATAGATGATGTGCCTAAGCAAAGTGCTAGATGGCATTATGAAAACACACTCATTAAAGTTTAAATAAATTTGCAATTACCTGCACCTTTTAAACATAAGGTGCAAGTTGTCATAGTGATCCTTCACTAACCCATACACATTGTATCCATCTAAGTATACCTAGAGGAACTTATGAATAAGGTATTTTAAAATGGTGATAACCATTTAGGAGAACATGATTGGTACATTATTCAACTAAAAAGGCATCATAGTATATTCAAAACAACCCCATTATGTCATAAAGGTGGTTTTGGGCTTGTTTTCCTCCTCAATCTAGACTTGATGGTATCCTAAAAATCCATCAGTAAAGTTATATATCTCACAACCTACAATGCCACCCAAGAATTCATTGATGAATAGAGTTGGAAAAGGGTTGGTTATGCAGGTGGTATTCAACAATCTATATTCCACATAAATTCATATATGCCCATCCTTTTTGATGATGATGACCATGAGGATTACCCATTTGGATTCTTGCATAGTGTAGATGATGTCTAGGCTAGCATACCATCAATCTCTATTTTGACCTTGGTAGAAAGATTGGTGTTTGTCTTATAAGGTCACTTCATGATGGGTTTTACACCATTGACTAGTTTGATGTTCATATTCCCAAGGGATGGGTGTGTGCCTTTCATATCTCTATATTTTTGAGGGAACAAGTATTGGAATTCTTTCAAGAGGTCAATAATATGCACTAGATTCATGTCAAACTAATAAGCACCCAAAGCATAAATATTTGGCTACCAGTCTAAACTGATATCTACCTTGGTATTTTTTAATAGAACTTGATATGGTTAATTCTTCTCTTGGTGTGAGTCCTTGACTTATCTACTACCCTTAGTTGTTTCTATATTAATATGGGTAGTTCCTTCTTCTTCTAGGGTGTTATCCTCAACTTGGTACACTAACTTCCTTTTACCTATCAAATTCTTCTAGTTACATGCCTTTTATGTTTCATCATTTTCATCATTGGAGTCACTATTAAGAGTTTTCTCTTTGAATAATGTTAGAAGTGTTAATCCCTTTTTATTTAACATGTCTTTTAGGTGCTCCTCCAATATTTTAGTGTCCTCAAACACGAACCTTCAAACTACCTATAGTGGTTCAATCAATTCAAATTTTTACAAAGAAAAAAAGAAGTTGTGAACAAATCACTCCTTAATGGTATCCCAATTGGATATCTCATGGTTCATCTCACTAAAAATGTACCATGCCCATGCCTAAGTCTTTAAGGTCTTATATAAGGCATTCACCCATAGATTCCTTTGGGAATCTTCACCATAGAATGTCCATGTTTATTCACAAAGGCACACATGTACTATAGGGTCAAAGTCACAAAGTAGGATGAGATGTCCAAGTCCTCATTAATTTTTAAAAATATAGTGAAAATGGCTTCCTTCACATCTTACCAAATTAGTAAGCTAGGATTTTACACTGCCCACCAATAAGTGACATTTCTATTCAATGTATACACTAGTGCACCCATTCTATCCACCTCTTTTGGGATGCATTATTAAAGTTCAAGGACATAATATTCCACTAGATTACTCCCTTAATATCTTGTAAGTGCTACAAGTTTACCATTAATTAGGTGAAACACTTCTTTCCCCTTCTTGTCACAAGGGACCCATTTTTTAAAAGAATGATCAATCTAGACCTATCATATATTTACTAGTTATGGAATCTTCATGCACACCAAGTGACACTTTTTATCAATGGTTTCATAATATTCCTCAACCCATCAAATATAGGCAACATTTTTGGTATCTAAGGCTAATTATCCATCTTACCAAAATAGGACTCCTTGATCATTTGGGTCTAGAGTCTCAGTGCCTTGCACTATGATGTTATAGATGTGGTTGATCTCATCTTCGATGTCCATGCTTTAAACATAGGGGTTCCTTGGTCATTTAATTTGGGTATAACTACCCTCTCATTTCCATTCTCAAATTTCATCTAACACCTTTTGAAGTGCATATCAACATTATTTACATAACACCATGGCCTTCCTAAAAGCTTTGGATAGTTATCCTACTCAGGTAATTCAATTACTTCAAAGTCAAATCAAAATTTAGTACCCAAAATATATATAATTTTGCACTTCAAAATTTTTATTGGTTGTATCTAGGTCTTATTGGCCATGAAGAGTACATGAGGGGAGGGTCTCAAAGTTAGCCTACCCATTTTATCCCAAGAATTCTTGGTGAAGATTTTGACTTTGACCACTGTGTCTACAAGGAACTCATAGATAAACAATCCATTAATAATGGTATTCACAACAAGTTCTTGGTAATATTCTACATTTTATGTATACTTGACTTTTCATTCCCTCTCCATACATGACATGGTGACCTCAACTTAATTTTGACACACATGCTCTAGAATCAAGTTCTTCAGTAGGGGTAGTATTCCCTCTATTTTCAAGAGGAACAAGATCTTAGTTAAATATTGTATCTCAACTTTTTGAATATCATAACTCTTGCAAGAGGCATTATCATGCACTTCTATATCTTATGCTAGTGACATATCCCCTTATAGGTTTTGGATGACACTCATAGCCTATTGCAATACATCTTTTTGGTGTGTTAGGTTTGGGTAAGGTGAAAATTTTGGTTTAAGTCACATTATGTGCTTAGTGAAACCCTTATTCTCATATTTTATGCATAACTTAGGTATTGGTATAACTAGCATTTGAGTGGTGAATCCACTATGACTAGTTGCATATACCTTGATTATCTATATGTGGGTCATTTATTCCCTTGGGGTCCATCCTTCCATTTTTTGGCTCATGCCTAATCATTTCTATGTCCTTGTATCTACTAGGCCTACTCTGGGTCAATTTTTTATATAGATCAGGGCATTATTTGACCTTATGGGACCCTCGATAATACCCACTTATGGGATGTGTAGGGCAGTCATGCTGATAATGCTCTATTAAGCCACACTTATAACATGATCATGGGGGGAGCCTTATACCACCACATCCTTTACCTCACCCCATGACACTTCATGACATCCCAAATCCTATGTTTTATTGGTCATATCCCTTATTACCTTATTTATCCTACGCAACGATTGCTATGGTGGCCTATCATGTGCATCTTTCCATGTTTTCATGATTTTTATCAATCACTTGATAGTAAATAGTGATATGGGTATTAGCATTATAGAACCAATAATTGATGATTATTTTTACTTAGATGGCACATTACAACAAAGGGTAGTTATAGATTTCATGCTCCTTTTGATAAAATTCTTAGCTTAGAAGTATGGTGTGCACATTCCTCTATGGGTAGTTAGTCCTACTATGGGCCTCTAATTCATATTTGGTACACCATAGTACACTTTGACCATAATATGATGAGTTAGAGATAATATTTTGGATATGGGAAGCCATAGATGCAATTTGTGCATCCATAAATGGGTTGATCTTGGTATCTACACTTTCAACTACCTTGGATTTGAGAGTGGATTCAAGTGCTTCTCGAGGGTCTATAAAAGACTTCATGGAAAAATATCTTTGGAGTCACATTAATAACCCTCCAATAAACCACTATGCATGATAAGAAGTGTGAATATCATATGGGATCTTTGATAGAAGATTTTTGAAAATTGCATCCTATAGTTACACACTCTCTAAGATTCCTTTGGTAATCTCTTTTATCATGGTGATTCTATTTTGTTTAAACTTTGGAATGCAAAATTATTTTAGGAATGCATCCTTCAGGGTATCATAGTCAACCATGGCCTAGTTAGGATCAAATTTTCTATACCAAGTGTAGGTGTGATCAAGTAGAGTGGTCACAAATTAGGTTACCTTGAGCTCTGATTGGGTTATGCCTCATACATGCCACTATAGTTCACACTTTAACACATATTTTATGTTATTATATATGATGTAATACTCTATTAAGTGCATATCCATTTCATAGTATATTTTTTATGGTGGATAGCTATTATCTGAGGCACTTGTCCCCTAGCACATGTCTTAGCGGTGGTATTTTAACACCTCTAACCACTAGGTTAGGTGTTGTTCCCATCATTACTATTTTTCATTCGATGTTGATGGAAATGCACTACTTACTTGTGGAACCAAACCACTTATTATAGGGTATTTCCCACTTTGTTTTGTTGACATTGGCTATGTTGGTATGTTAATCTTCAAGTCATATTGTGTTGAGGTAGTGCCTAATGGTCTAGACGTAGTTTTACTCACCTACTTGTATAGAATAATATATTAAATCACAAATTTATGATCCAAATATACATAATATCTAAGATATACATTATCAATATATTTAATTATTAATTTTATATTTTCTTCAAGTGGGGGATCCAATGCATGAGCATGTGCCATAGGTTCAAAGGGGGTAGGTGCATCAATCATATATATAGTCATGAAATCTTATAGGAACCCATTAAATTACACACTTATCAAGTGTTGAGCTTGATCCATCACTTCATTATATCTCTCATCCTTATCTTATTATATTTCAAGAGATCCTTCCCCATGCCCTTCCCACTCACTATAGGTTCTCTCGACACTTCCAAGTTCTAAATATTCTATCAATCTATGCCATCTCTTATTATAGGTATATCTTTTGAGATCTTAGTGTCAATTTGTTCATCCCCTTCCATTGTGCCTTACATAAACATCCCACTTTCCCCCTTTTCATTGATCATACATGAAAGGACTTTATCCTTCCATCCCCAAAATTTCAAAACCATAATCCACCATTAGCTTTTTTATATCTACATTGAAGTCCTTCACAAAATTGCCTCTAGGGTCACATAAGAATTGGTACTCTAATTCCTTAGGGCATGAGTATGTTGAGACTCTAAACTAAAGTATATAGTTGTTTAGTGCTCCTTTCCACCATTTATCTACTTCTCTAGTCTAAGTAGCATCTAGGGTCTCAAGTTTTTCTAGGCACTCATTTGTCCACTCATAGCACTGACCATAGCTTAGTATGTGGGTTGAATATGCAAACAACCACCTATACATATACTCAAGTAGCTCACTTTTGTCCTTAGAAAGTTAGATGTTTTAGCACAAAGATATCTTCCACTTATTTCAGCTAGTACTTGATGTTTTCAAGAGAAATTTGGTACATCATTTGGTTGCACCATTGCAATAATAAAATTCAACATAGGTCTTGGTAAAAGAACCAAAATGTTGTTAAAAAGGGTGCATAAAGTTATTTTAGTTAGTTCTTGGTTTATTAAAACCAAGTGCAATCATGGTATATTCCCTTTAAGCTCAAATTTTTAACACTCAGCTACAATGACATCAATTCATATAATGCACAGGCCTTATGTGCTCACTCGAAGCACAACTGAGAAGGAACTAGGGCCCATATTGGGCTAGTTATGCCATGGCATAAATGTTTATTTAAGGGACTTGTTCAATTCATTTAAATTTTTAGGTATATCCATAGGTTCAAGCCTTTTATAGACTAATCCTAGGGTCATATAGGTTCTTTAAGGTTCAAAAGGCTACTCTTACTCAAAATACTCATGTTAAACTTGCACTTCTAAATAAGATAGGAACACTTGGCACATTATCTATACTTAGGCTTTATGAAAGTTACAAATGATGTCATTAATTTTTGTAGGGACTCTATTAACAATGTGAAGTAGAATCATGCATGAACATTACTTAACATAAATGAATGTAAATAATGACATAATAATCATTACATATTTCAATAATAATTCAAAGATGTATAAACTAGACACATTATGTGTTAGCACAATAACCTTCATAATTAATTATATTCTTAAATAGAGTATAAGTTTAGATTATAAAAATAAATAACCCAGTGGCTCATAGGTGAGCTTGGGCTCATACAAATGGTTCCTCCATGACATCCATACTCCTCCTAAGTCTAAGGTTATTGAAGTAAAGTATAAAAAAAAACTCCATTTTTCTAGATCTTCACTATTATTCTTCATCTCCCCTTCTTCAAATGACTCACATGTCTTAAATATCTCTCAAGAGCATCTCCACTAGGATGCAATGTGCATGTCAAATGCTAAGCTATAAATTTGGTCATCATAACCATTAGCTACATCACCTCATGAACTTTGTGCTATAGTCACCACATCTTACCAAATCATTGAAGATTCCCCAAAGATCTAAGAGCTAGTTATCTTCATTCCAGGTGGTGTAAGATATACATTGCACCCTTCATTTGGTACCAAAATGCCCAATGGCCAATCATGGTAAAATGATTCCCTTCAAGATGATGTGGATGTCATTTTGGTGTGAATCTAATACTTAATGAAATAAGGGGCCCAACATGTAACATGGAATTAAATGAATATAAATCATCACATAATGTGATATATAATCAAGGATCACACCATGTAACAATCATCAACATCAAACATGCATAGAACAAGTAATTCTAGTCTACACAAGTAATTTATGTCATCCCTGTACATATCAAAGTACATTATCCATAGCATATAATAGAATAAATTATAAACAAAAGAGAGAGTTTTGTATAAATAACATATGTAGATATATGTGATAAGTGGAATGGTCATATAAATATGTAACTTGTAAATTTTACCAAGATGCCCTAGTGTAGTTGTGTCCCAATGTAGAAAGATATCCCTTAGGTGTATGATTTTCCTACATTTATATGTCCATATGTCATATGAAATTTTTATATCCTATATCCCACTCATGTATATCTTGAAAATAATGTGTAGAAAATAAATATGTAATTTAACATATATATAATAAATAACATAAATGAATAATATAATCTATAAAATCATGCCATACATAGGTCCTTGATTTTTGTCCTTTGCATATTTGATTTTTTTAATATATTTTTGAGTTATAATACACATCTATATATTCAATTAGGACCACCTAGAAAGGATTATAAAACATAATAATGGAATGGATCCTTAAAATGTGTAGCATATTTCAAGGCATAGTATGCACTAAGTGTAATATCATATTAGTCTCAAAGAAGTGAATTCAAGAAACATCCCCCTATTATATATGTGAATCAAAAAATAATATCTCAAAATATTATGTGGAGATAGGAGGATATGTGCTCCCGATGGGAAATAAATATTGTATATTCTCACACCATAATATGTACACATAAATGGGTGTGATCATGTATGCTCAATGTAAGTTATAACAATAGCAAGTTTAGATAGTCAATATGTAGCGATGATAAATTAGTATGCCACAAAAAATGTGTACTAGGATTAGGATACTATAATTATTCATCATCATATGATACATTTCATCGGCAGCTAAATTCGGATAAAGAATCAAAAGGCATGGGCCAAGAGAAAATGATAAAAAAAACAAGGGAAAGAATAATTATCAATGCAAAATCTATCCACATATGTATGTCAATATAGAATAATATTGAGGATGAGAAATCAAGGAAACATATATAATATATGTAAAATAGATTATTCTTGATCTATCTAATGATCTCATCATAATAAATAGATATTATTAGGATAGAACCACCAAACCAACCACATAGATATTATAATTATGCATTAAATTGATCTCCATATGAAAATAAATCTTGCTAATTTACATGTGGATTTAAACTCTTAGGAACACTTACACTTTCACTATTATATAACTATGTTAAAAATATCTTAGATGATGAATGTATCATTAATTTTCCAATAGTAATAGGCTAATAATTTTAGAAGATGCTTATTCATATCAACCTCTTTCATAGGAGAGAGATATGAAATTACATTATAGTAACTTTTGTAATACCTTGTAGGGAGTTTTTGTTAAGTTGATAAACTATCTCCTTAATGGAGCTGATAATACAATACACATAAATAATATATGTAAAATAGATTATGATTGATCTCATAATAATGAATAGATATTATTAGGATGGAACCACCAAACCAACCAATTGGATATTATAATTATGCATTAAATTGATATCCATATGAAAATAAATCTTGCTAATTTACATGTGGATTTAAACTCTTAGGAACACTTACACTTTGACTATTATATAACTATGTTAAACATATTTTATATTATGCATGTATCATTACTTTTCCAATAGTAATAGGCTAATAATTTTATAAGAGGCTTATTCATATCAACCTCTTTAGTAGGAGAGAGATATGAAATTACATTATAATGACTTTTCTAATACCTTGTAGGGAGTTTTTGTGAAGTTGATAAACTATGTCCTTAAAGAAACTGATAATACAATACACATATTAGGTTATTAAACTACATTAAATATTTCCATTTGATTGCTCTTATTCTCATTCGGTTTCACCTTGTATGATGTATTACTTGGATTATTAACATGATAAGTATAATAATGGTATAATTCAATAGTTTATAATCCAAGTAATCCAAGTAAACTATTAAATTATACCATTATTATACTTATCATTTTAATAATCCAAGTAATACATCATATAATTTGAAACCGAATGAGAATAAGAGTAATCAAATGGAAATATTTAATGTAGTTTAATAACCTAATATGTGTATTATATTATCAGTTCCTTTAAGGACATAGTTTATCAACTTAACAAAAACTCCCTACAAGGTATTACAAACGTTACTATAATTTAATTTCATATTTCTCTTCTATTAAAGAGGTTGATATGAATAGGCCTCTTCTAAAATGAGTTGATCTTTGTGATTATCATAGAGTACCAGGGTATACTACCAATAGATGCATTAGTTTGAGACATAAGATACAAGACTTGATAAATGATAACACCATTGATTTGAGTGTACCTAATGTATTGGAACAATTAATAGTTAAGTGGTGTTATTTATTTACCCTTAATACATTAATTTACATTAGTTGAATAATAATATATTTTATTATTTATCATGAGTTTATCCTCATGTAAAAAAATAATAAAATATATTAAATGATCTTTAGAGAGGTTGGACCCATTAATGTGGTGGTTGAAAAAGGTCATTTATAATGGGCAGATTACCTTTCATATCTAATAAAGAGTTTACATTGTAAGATGTAATGAAAAAAGAGAGAAGAGAAAGAAGAGAAAGCTTGTATTGGGTATATTTTGTTTCTCAAATAATGAATAATCTTGGTAGGTTTTTTACCTTTCCATGAAGTTTTCCTATAGTATATCTGGGCTATGGTGTGTTTAACTTTGCTTTCATTGTTTCATGGTGAATGCATTTTCTATTGGTCTCACATCTAGATCTAGATAGTGTTGCAATCATATTGTTTGTTCTATCATGGTATTAGAGTTGGTTGATGCATGATCAAGAGGCAAGATCAAAGATCATTTTTTTGGCATGTATTCAAGCCCATATTAATCCATATTCCAAACCATGGTATGTTCACAAGATTTTTCAAGCTTCTCCTTCTATAAGAAGTAAGTAATTCTACTATTTCCTCTCATATAAGCCTATATATCTCAAACCTATGCAATTTCTCATATTTTAAGACTATTTTCATGTCATACACCTAACTAAGAATCTTAAAATGGTCTAAAATTGCATATTTAAGCATTAAAATATTAATATTGTCTTGTTTATTGGACTAATATAGTTAATGAAGGTGTTAGAAGCTCCTAAATTGCAAATCTAAGCAACCAGATCAACATCTCAAACAATTTTTCATGTCAAAGAGCTCTCTGAGCACTTTGTACAACCAATGAATGGTATGAAAATGGTGAAAATTTTTATTTGTTAATTTGACTATTGTTTCTAGGTGTTTTAGTTCTAGATCTATAATCTTGTGGTTTGGAGGACCTCCTAGAGAGTACTTAAAGTAGTAGAATCAGATTTATGACTTCCTCCTTCCACATGGGATGCCATTTTTGTCATTTGTTTCCTTCTTGGATAGCCTATAAATGAGTTGAGTACGAAAACATTTAGTAAAATTTGATTTTGCTAATTGTATAATCCATGAATGATCTTGTGAAGTAGATAAAAGGTAGATCTAAGTAGTCTAAAGATAAATACAAACAATCCAAGAGACATCCAAGAAATAAAATCCTATTTTTAATGCCATATTATGGCCTCTACAGGGAATTTTTTTGAAAAAAAATATATTCTAAGCCTTTGATTATTTGTTTCATGTTGTTTGTGGTGGATTTATTAGACCTTAACTTTAGAAAAACATCTTATAGAGCCATATGAAATAGCAGTAAAGTTCCTTTTTTTTTCTCTTCCACTTATGGCATCATATTATGTCCTATAAAAAAATTGCAAGCAATTTTTTAGCCCATAATCAAATTTTGAAGGTGTTTTATGCATCAAAGGGCAAAAATAGGAGGTATATCAAAGTTTTAAAATAAATAAAGGATTGTATATTGAGATCCAAGCACCTAAAAATCCCAAGGGCACCATTAATCTACTTTTAGTATGCAAAAATAAAATAAATGGTTAGTATAGTTCTCTTGCAAAGTATTTAATAAATAGAACATTTATTTATTTTCTTTATTCTGCATAGTTAGTGGACCCCACTTGTCATTCAAATCCTTGATCCAAAACTCAGAAGTTCTAGTTGATAAATATCTCAATAGCATAGAAACAACACAATAACAATGAATTCTCTAAGAAGAGATGTAGTATTACTCAAGATCGCAATACAAATATATGGTTATCTCTAGGAAGAGATGTTTATCTTCACATTTCAGGTTACCTCTTAATTTATAAACATTTTGAAAGCATGGGGAGGATGTGGAAGGTCACCAATATTGAGGGAGATTAATTTTTTTGACTTCCAAGATTTAAAACAATACAGAATTCAAGGAATTACTATTTTTAGAAACTTACTATTTTTAGACTGCACTATTAAAATTAAAATTTGAGGCACTTCCGTTGCGTTTTTTGGGGTAAAACTTCATCAATAAGATATCCATGCCATTTCATGATGTTCTCCTCATTCTTAGCTTTCCAACAGTTCAAACGGTGAGTCAATTGGAGCTATGGTGCAAAAGTTATGGCTCCTGGAAGTTTTGTCATCAATTGGGGTGGAACTGTCACCTGAATTGTCGCTTAAATTGTTGCCTGGATCAATCCTTTATTTTAAAAATTCAAATTAATTCTTGCATGGTAATATTTCAATGAAAAAATTTAATTCTAGTTTATTAAATTTAAAAAAATCAAATTAAAAAAGGATTAAATATAAGTTAGTGCATTTATTATGTTAACTAGCTTAGTGGGTTAGTTGGCTAGCATAATTTTTCTATTTCACTTGCATGTGAGTTCAAAACCCCTCATTCCTCTTTTTTTTACCAAATTTATTTTAGTATTAAAAAATATTTTTTAATGTGTGTGATCATTCACATGGGAACATGTGTTGTGTAGGATAATTTGTTTAATTTTTTACCCTATCTATTACTTTTCTATCGTAGTCATCCAACCAACCAATTTTTATGTTTTGGCACATTTTGGACACATTAGGAAGGTCCTCAAGTTGATTTGAAACCTCCTATTATTTTTACAATAATTTGGTCAAATAATTTAGTTTGTGACACTATTTGTAACACTTTTGTCCACTTTTGTGATACTTGGAACTTTCACCGTTGTTGCAATCATTTATGTTTCTTAATTGTTATGCAGTCAACTAAAGTAGATAGTGTTTTTTAATCACTATAATATGTGTTTATTATTTCAAAATCAATTATAAAACACATTATAAATTTTTATTTCTAAACCTTCTTTTGTCAGTTTAGTATAAAATGCAAACTTGTAGTGTTGAATTTAAAATGAAGAAAATAATATTCATAACTCAAATTATAATATGAATTATTTATAATAATATATTTAATGTTTGGTTAACTTAATATCAAATTATTAGTGAATTTATTGTATGTGCATGACATTACCTACTTGTTAAATTTAACATGTTTAATTGTAAGGTTACATATACTCCTATTGAAGGTTGTGTTAAAGCTTGAGCCAAAAACTGTGTGAATTAAAGCTAACCCAATTTAAAAATATCTTATTGGTAATTTGAGTTATCCAACCATTACTATGATATATATTTTATAATGTGTGGGTGTTATTTCCAGATTCATGTAGGATCCATACTTGGATCATTGGAAATCAGAAAAGTGAATATTTTGGTATATAAAAGTAACTGTAAACTTTGGTTTATATTATTTTTATTTGATTATTATAATTTATTTATTTATTTATTGTGATGCTAACCATACTATTATAACTCTAATTCTTGATATGTTTTTATGTTTTGAGTAGGCTCTATCACTTGGATTACTTCATGTGGAAGTTGCTAAAGAATCCCTATGGCTATGAAGGATGATATAAGCACATCATGTAGAAGTTCCTCATTGTACCAAGCTTATTGGTTATAGTTAAAATTTAATAGATTTGGTTAAAAATCTAATGTAACATCAACAAACTAAAACCTATTTAAGTTAATTCAATATTGGGATTATCGAAGTTACCATTGAGGGGGAGTATGCATACCAATGTCACTTTTTAAAATCCATGTGGGTCATGTGTTTCCTTATATATCTCTATAATTATTCTAATTTTAAAGAATTTTAATCTATAATTTTATGTGATTTTGGTAAAATTAATATGGAAGTCTACACTGTACCTAACACATAGTATCATAGATGTCTTTATGTTATAAAAGACTCCAATATGTTTAGTTGATTATTCATGAGAAATTGTGGGATGTATTCTCACTGTGGGATGTAGTCTTATGATCAAGCTAGCCTAAACTCACTTTAAGTGGTTTAGGAAAACATATTTTAATTCCTTTAAATGTGCCTATGGTGAAATAGTAAAAAACCTTTAGGTATCTATGGGTGTATAGTGTAATTCCTTTAAAGGTGACTATCTGATTGTGGTTACATAGTGTAATAACTCTAGGTATCTATAGTTGTATAGTGTAATTCCTTTAAAGGAGACTATATTATTGTGGTAGTGTAATACCTTTGGGTGTCTATAATTAAATAGTTTAATACCTTTGGGTGACTATGTTTACATATCATAATTCCTTTAAAAGTGACTATGGCATGATGAAGGATGTTTCCTTCAATTATTACCTCCTAAAACTCATCATGTGGATGGTTCATGAAGTGTAAGTTCATTATGTTTTTACCTCCTAAAAATCACCATGTATCCCCACTTAACATTTATGGGGAGTATTGGAACAATTAATGGTTAAGTGGTGTTATTTATGTACCCTTAATACATTAAATTACATTAGTTAAATGATAATATATTTTATTATTTATCATGAGTTTATCCTTGTGTAAATAAACAATAAAATATATTAAATGACCTTTGGAGATGTTGGACCCATTAATGTGGTGGTTAGAAAAGGTCATTTATAATGATTAGATTACCTTGCTTATATAATAAAGAGTTTATATTGTAAGATGTAATGAAAAGAGAGAAGAGAAATAAGAGAAAGCTTGTATTTGATATATTTTATTTCTTAAATAATGAATAATTTTGGTGGGTTTTTACCTATTCATGAGGTTTGCCCATAGTATATTTACATTATGGTGTGTTCAAATTTGCTTCATTATTTCATGGTGAATGTATTTTTTATTGGTCTCACATCTAGATCTGGCTAGTGTTGCAATCGTATTTCTTGTTTTGTCATAATGAAAGTTCACAACCACAACCAAGTGAGAGTAAAACAATGAATATATTTAGTTTTCCTTTACTTAAGAATAAAAGTCAATAAATAATAGAAAAATCAGAAGTGCATTATGCATATAATGTACATCCTCCACCAATTGCTTACCATCCTCATACTTAGGCACAACATCCTTTAAATGTCATCATTTTTACATATCATGTTTCATTTCCATCTAGACCACTTATCACTTTTATAGAGCATGAGATAGTCAATCATGATTATAATATAGATGCTTTATTCATTTTAGCTTACACTAATCATCAACCTATATAGTGTCATGGTCAATAAAATTTCAAGTGTGATAATGTGCACTATCATACTTCTCTCTCATTTTGGGTACACATATAGAGATATATATCCTACTACCATAGTCATTAATGGAATCAATTGTCACATTATTTTTTTTGGTGATATCACATTACCATTATAGGTTTGTCTAACACATGTGGCCACAATGTTTATGATAGTACCTGATACAAAAGTCTTTAATAATTTATTAGGACATCATTAGATTTAGTAACTTCACATAGTTCCTTATATATTAAACATATGTTTGAAATACGTTTTTAATAATGAAGTTATCAAAGTTCATGGTATTTCCTATTAATACCCCCACAAACAATGGTTATTATTACTTTATAGCATATTGTAGTTAAACAACCTAAAATGGTTAAACCTACTCATAACATTTAGAATCAGGTGATCCATTCTCCAAGGATACTTATCTTTGAAAGGCCACATAATTATATATTTGTCATAGATTCTAGAGAGCCCCTCTCTATTCCAAAATGTCTTACATTAGTAATAAAAATTAATAAGGGTGTTCCAAAAAGGACACTAACACAAATTCTATACACTCAAAAAGGGTTTTAAAAAATATTATAGTTCATCATGTTAAACATGATATGAAAGCTACTAGAGAGTTTTATCATTATAGTTGTATTAATTTTTCAAATTTAGATTAGTTTTCATGTTCTAGGTTATGATCAGTTCCTTCATAATGGCATGATACATTTCATTCGTGAGAGGTCATCCTTACTATGCTAGATACAAGATCCATTGATTATGAGGTTTTTGGGGGATTCATTGGTTAGTATATGTTAGATTAGGTTGTTTACCTTAGCTCATGTTCACCTAGGTATTTAGTTATTCCCACCTACTTATTTTTGGATGTTTCATTTATCATATTTTATATATCATGATATATTACATATTTATCTTGTAGATATTATTGGGATATTTTATAGTTGTTTTTATCATTTAAGTATAGGTATATCTTAGTCCTAGGTTTGATCACTTAATTTTATCTCTTAGTTGTGACTGATCTCTTAGTTATGATTGATCTTTCTTGCCTATATATGCAAGGCACATTCATTATATTTGACAAGATCTTAAGATATATATGATTTCTCATTGTATGATCTATTTGTGTATAATAGACTGAGATATTATTTGAGAAATGGATCAATGGTTTTTACTGTCGTAATGGTTTGTATATTTAACCTTGGGTGAGAGTTTTCTAAATCCTTTCATGGTATTAGAGCATCCTTAAAGTAGTCATTACCCAACATAGTTTGTGAAGAACCTTTGGATAGATTATTATAATATCTATAATTACAAATATAGTATTATATTACATTACTAAGTATAATATTCTCTTACATCATCCTTGGATAGTCCTGAGAATTAGAAAGGTGTGCAAAAAATCTATTTTTTTTTTTTGGGGGGGGGGGGGAGATTTCCTCTTTGCGTGTTTTTTATTACAGGTAAATTTTGGAGATTGGAGAAGTAAATAAAATCCCAATAATGCTTCCATATTATTTGATAAATAAATAATCACCTCCAATTTAATCCTAGTTGGATATTAGAGGCAATATCTACAAGTTTTTTGCAAATCTATTTTTTTATTAAAAACATCCGTTCTTTTTTATATTATAGTTAAATGGTAAAGAATTAATTAAAATATTTTCTAAGTTTTGTGCACCTTGTTTTATATTTTCTATAACATTTTAAAATTTAAATTTCATTAATAAATTCAAAAGTTCTCATAGTTTTACTGACTATATTACTATTCTAAAAAAACATGTGTATTCTTTCTCTAATTGTGAGAAAACTATAAATGGTTGCTTTGAACAATTTATAGTTTTTATGCACCTTGTTTTATAATTTTTAGAACATTTTAAATTTTTAAATTTCATTATGAATTGTAAAATTAATTGTAGTTTTACTGACTCTGGTACTATTCACTAAAAAAATCCTTATGGGGAGATTTTTTTAAGTGACTTTTTTTGTTGTTTTTTATAAAATAATATCTTTGTATGATTTTTTTAATTAAAAAAATTATTTTATCTTTGGGAGACATAAGGAGATATTTTATTTTTTATTACTTGACCACATACATTTTTTATCTCATTTTTTGAGACCAAAGGGTGAGGCTCGTTTTGGTAGATGGTTAAACCCCTTCATAGGCAACAATCTTTCTCCTTCATAGATCTTTCCCTCTTAATTACACTCTATCATGGATGAATTATCAGCTAAATCAAACATCCCATTTTAATGTGATTTTTACTTGTTTTCACCCTATTAACCCACATTACTCCCTTTTTTTGGAGTAACTCTTATGATTTCTAATGACTTCTTCGATAGGTCAACAGTCACTTTGTTTAGAGATATGTTGGTGTATACAATATCTTCTTTGTTTACATTTGTTTTTTTAAGGATATATTGTATTCATACTAAATTATAAAGTGTCATGGGGGGTTTGATTTTATATCCTAGTCTACCTTCATGTGCCTCAGTTTGTGTAACTCTTTTTCAGTTACCAATCTCTCCCATCACCACTAGGGCCATATTCTTGAGATATTTTGTCTGTAACTTTGACACCACTACCTATGTTCAATTAGTGGATGTATCCCACTCATAAATATATTTTAATCCACTCCATATCTTCATAATTATTTGGGTTATGTATATTTATAGGTTCCTCCTTTGGACATGGGTATCTTATTCAGGCACTTTATTTGCTAGAAGCCTAGAACCCATATGAGTATTATTATGTCTTATTGACATTATTGCTGAATTTTTATGTACTGACATCAATGTGGAATCCCCACTAGTTTTTGTGTTCAATTCTTACCATTTTTAGTCTACTTATTTAGAGACTTTCATTACCATCTTCTCCCAGTTTACAATTGAGGGAGGGTATTTGATGTAGGAGCATCCTTCAAAGGATGATACTAGTCATGTTTTATTGCTCAAATTTGGAGTTCTCAAGTTGATTAATATTCAAATAGTTTGTTTAGGATGTTTTAAGGGATTTATTAATATTATAACACACATGATAATCTCATCCAAGAGTCTGAGTGTACTTAGGAAGCTTAGAATTTCAAATTGGTATTTTCCCACCAAATTTAGTTAGTTTGAATTTTTGAATTCTCCTGGTAAATGCCGAGTCCTTAATCATGTTGAAATAACTTCAAGAATATAATATTTTTGTGTAGACTCTCAAATTATTAAATTTTACTTTAATTCATAGTTAAATCACATGATTGGTCATTTTGATAGGTGTGTTAGGTGTTGGGTAGTTAGAAGTCTCTCAACATTCTTGAAGAAGTCCAAGAACCATTGGAGTAATTATGAATCATACAAAAATTGTAAGTGTTGATGTTTTGTAGAGAGTTTTTGGATATGGAATTATATGTATATGAGGAAAAACTCCAAGAATAAATAATAAGTTTCACATGTTGAAGTTTAGTTATACAAACCCTTTTTTACCTATGTTTAATATTCAAAGACTGAGTTTACATTGTTTATAAAGCAATATTATGAGTAATGTTGATTTGGTTACTTATTTATATTGGTAATTATATATTATTATGATCATAAGGTTATTTTTACATTTATTAGTTTCTTATACACTTATATGTGAGGAAAGTCTATTTAAACCTTTTAAGTGAGAGTGCTAATTACACACAGTCATACTCAAACTGGTGTATAAGTGCATAAAGGAGGTCATACAAGTGGGTTTAAATCTTTAAAGAACATGTGGGGAATGTACATAGAAATTATCCAATCATTTAATAATATTGAAACTTCTTTTAAATCCTATAATCTTGAATTTTTCTCCCTTGGGTTAATATAGTCTATATGAACCCTATAGATGACTGAGTTGCAAAACATAATCAAACACAAAATCCTACCTAAATAGCTAACTGAAGCATAAATAAGAAAAATAATAGTTATATAAGGAGTGATATTTTATTAAAGACATAATTCAATCATCATAAGCATTTTAAATTAATTTTAAAACTTAAAATAACAAGATATCTACTCTCAGGTTAACACAGTCAATGTAAACTATATTCTAGTATTTTAAAACTAAAATAGATGTTATGAGTGATTCAATTGGTCAAATTTTATATTTTTTGGTGATTAGTTAGAGACTAATGTGAATTTATTTATTTTGAGGGTTTTAGTGTTGTACAGACTGTCTGTTTATGGTATAAAATGATTGAGTCTAAAATAAGGCTAAAGATGCCTACTTAGGCCTAGAGAGAGATTGAAAATGGTATCTAAGAGTTAAGTTAGAACAATAAATTTCATGGATATGAGTAAATAAATATAGGGTGTAATTATATAATATTATTTTTCCAAGGACAATTAGTACTTATATGTACAGTTGAAAAAGGCCAAAAAAAGGCTATTGGCTAGTTAGAACAAGAGGAAGAAATAGTTTATGAGTTAAGAGTTATATTGATAAAATGGTGTGGATTGGATAGAAGGTTAAGAGAGGGTTTTAATAATATATTATTTGGCTATATTAACCATAAAATTATCAATAAACTTAGAAGCATGTATTGATCAAGTTGTCAATGTGTTCTTGTCATAGAATAAGTATATGGAAACAAGACAAGTGTGAGAGTTGATAAGAAGGTGATAAGAAAGGAAGAAGAGATTAGTTAATATTTGAGTTGTGTAAATTTTTTATATGTATTATATGGTTATGATAATTTATATATTTTTATGTATGGATAAGTGTGAAGGGTTTGTAAATAGTGAGAAATTTGATGGTTCAAAGGTGGCTTAAGGATCTTATATGAAAAGAAGATAAGTTATGAAGTGAAGAGAATAAAGGTAAAAAAATATATTCATATATCAATAAGAATAATTTAATCAATTTATATTTGGTTTTGCATAGGTAAAAGGTATAATTTCATATTTTCATCTATATCAAGTTCATGTGTAAGAACCTCTGTATCATTTTGGTATTAGAGTGGGTAAGTTCTTTGGAGGATGTATGTTTTGTGTTTTTCCAGTATTAGTTAATTATGCATGACATTTATGATAATAATTATTTAATGTTACATTGATATTGTTATAATATTATAATAAGGTTATAGGAAAGAGTGAAGAGCCAAAAATATATGTGAGAAAGAAGATTGTGTGGCTGAAGCCCTTAAGTCAAAAAGCCATAAAGAGAGAGAGAGAGAGCTAGTGAAATATCAAATAAATATTCTCAAGAATAGATAACGATATAATATAGAGACCCAAGTTATTTCAATAATGAAATTAGGATAATCTTGATAAGATAGGTCCAAGTGAGACCTAGAGAGAATGTAAAGAGTGAAAGAGAGATGAAGGGCTTAAAGAAGGATTGCCATAAGGAAATGAATCAAGAGGAAGTTGTGAAGAGAGATATTATTGAGATGAATATAATATTTTTAGGGTTAGATCAAGTCATATAAGATATTTGACAAAAAAAATTCATTCAAAATTCAAAAAATAGTGAGATTTCCTCTTAAAGAGATAATGGGAAAGAATAAACGACAAAGAGAAGTTTGTAAAATAAAAAGATAGTTGAGGATGATAACCAAGCCACCTAATAATATAGATAAAGGGTAAATTAAACCACATGAATATTATTTTAATTATTATTTAATATGAGTGTGTGTATGTGTAATAATTTATTAAGGAGATGAACTAGTTGAGCCAATGCATAGGATCAAAGAACAAGAAGAAGAATAATTTGATCAAGTAGAGATCAAGAGGAACATAGATGAATGATATGAAGAAATAGAGGATAAAGACAAGATAAAAAATGAAGATAATGGAACAAAATTTAATATATAAGAGATAAAAGATAATATATTTGTTGAAAAATGTACTGAGGTATTGATTACAGGTATCCAAGGATTACTACTAACATCCAAACATGATGAGGTGAGTGAGACATTAAGTGAACCTTAAGAGATAGGTGTTACAAATAAATAGAAGTATTATTTGGATTTTGAACTAATTTTTTTTGAAAATAACACTTAGAAAATTTGGTTATAGGTTTGTTAAATTATTTGTCATTAATAAGCAATGAGAAGTATTTAAAAGAGTTTTCTAAGAAGGTTAGTATGTTGAAAACACTTGATTTAGAGAATACAATTCCTAGAAAAAAATTGACAAGTGGGTAGAATAATGTGATAAGTAAAATAATTAATTCGTAGAATATAAAAAAAAATGATTTGAATGTGAATCAATAAATAGTCTACAGCCAGATGAAACCACAAGTAGCCATGCAAAAGATAGTAGTTGCAGTCAAAGAACAATTAGAATGTGAAGAGAAAGAATGTGAAATTCAAGAGGAAAAGAAAGGAGTTTTTTTAATTGACTTGTTTATTTTATGTGTAGGTATTTTGAGGAAGGATAATAAGCATAATTTTATAATGCTTAGTTTGGAGATCCATGGCAAGAAATAAATCATCAAGGGAAGAGCCATAATAACTTTAACCAAGAGACAAGGAGGTATATGTTCCACTCATAGGCCTTGAGATCTAAGAGGATATGAAGTTTAAATATATATGTTGTGAATAAAATAAGTTCAATAACAATTATAAATTTCATGGAAAGTTATTTTTTTTCTTCAGTAGTATGATGCAGGAGCATCTTTCAAAGGATGATACTAGTCATGTTTTAATGCTCAAATTTGGAGTGCTCAAGTTGACTAGTGGCCAAATAATTTTTTGATGATTTTTTAAGGTATTTATTATTATTATAAAACACATGATAATATCCTCAAATATTCTAAGTGTTCTTAGGAATCTTATAATTTCAAATTGGCGTTTTCTTGCAAAATTTAGTCAGTTTAAATTTATGAATTCTCCTGGTAAATATTGTGTCCTTAGTCATGTTGAAGGAACTTCAAGAATGTAATATTTTTGTGTAGACTCTAAAATTGGTCAATTTTACTTTAATTATTACTTAAATCACATGATTATTCATTTTTATAGGTGTGTTAGGAGTTGGTTAGTTAGAAGTATCTCAATGTTCTTGAAAAAGTCTCTCAAAACTTGTAAGTGTTGATGCTTTTTTAGAGATTTTTTGGAGATGGAATTAAATATGTATGAGGAAAAAATACAATAAGAAATAATAATAAGTTACTCATGTTGAATTTTAGTAATACAGACCCTGTTTTGCCTATGTTTAATATTAAAAGACTAAGTTTGCATTATTTATAAAGCAAGATTATAAGTAATGTTGATTTGATTATTATATCTATTGGTAAGTAAATATTTTAATGATTATAAGGTTATTTATACATTTATTATTTTATTATACACTTATATGTAAGTAAATTATATTTAAACCCTGTAAGTGAGAGTGTTAATTACATATAGTCATACTCAAACTGGTGTATACATGGATAAAAGAGGTCATGGAAGTGAGTTTAAAAACTAAGGAACATGTGGGGAATTTAAAAATTTCTTATACAACCATTTAATAATATTAAAAATATTTAAAATCATGTAGTATTTAAATTTTCTCCCTTGGTTTAATACAGTCTATATGAACCATGTAGATGACTGAGTTACAAAACACAATCAACCTCAAAATCTTGCCTAAATATCTAACCAAAGTGTCAAGAAGAAAATAATGGTTATATAAGGTATGAGATGTTATTAAATACCTCATTAAATCATCACATTAACTTGAAATTAATTTTGAAACTTAAAAAAACAAGATATCCACTCTCGACTTGACACAATCAATGTAAACCCTGTTATAGGGTTTCAAAACTAAAATCTATGTTATGAGTGATTTAACTAGTCAAATGTTCTAAATTTTGGTGATTATTTGGATAATAATTTGAATTTATATATTTTGAGGGTTTTGGAATTGTATATACTATTTTTGTATATCAGAATAAGTTTGAGTCTAAAATAGGGTTAAAGAGGCCTAATTAGTCCTAGAGAGAGATTGAAAATGGCATCTAGGAGCTGAGTTAGAAAAATAAATTTCATGGAGAGGAGTAACTAAATATAGGGAATTAAAATATTATATTAGTTTTATAAGGATAATTATTAATTTTTTGTATAGTTGAAAAAGGCCAAAAAAAGGCTACTAGCCAATTAGAACAAGAGGATGAAATAGTTTATGAGTTAAGAATTGTATTGAAAAAATGGTGTGGGTTAGATAGAAGGTTAAAATAGGGTTTGAATAAGATATTAATTGGTAATATGAACCCTAAAAGTATAAATAAACTTAGAACCATGTATTAACCAAGTTTTTAATGTGTTCTTGTTATGAAATAAGCATATGGAAATAAGACAAGTGTGAGAATTGATAAGAAGGTGATAAGAAAGGAAGAAGAGATTCGTTAAGATTAAAGTTGTGTAAATTATGTAGATGGATTAGATGGTTAGGATATTTACATATGTTTATGTATGAATAAGTGTGAAGGGTTTTCAAATAGTGATATATTTTATGGTTCAAGAGTGGATTAAGGGTCTTGTACCCAAAGACGACAAGTTATGAAGTGAAAAGAATAGAGGTCAAGCAAGAGATTCACACATCAAGAAGGATGAGTTAAGTAGATTAGAGTTGGATTGGTAGAGTTAAAAGGTATAATTAAATATTTTTATCCATATTAATATCATGTGTAATAACCTTTGCATTAGTGTTCAGTAAATGGTTCCTCAAGTTCATCATTCTACATAGTATTCTAGAGCATAGTGTTTATGTTCAATGATTCTCATATTCAACACCAATCCTAATTCAACTTATCAGTTAAAATGAATTGATATCCATGTATTATGGCAAGATGGATTGGCATCTATATGGTCACTTGTCTTCACACTACATCCTTTTTTTATACATGGGTACCTCATCAGGCCTTATTATTAGGACCCATTTCCTCTCTTTATGGGGGAAGTTTTTTTTTCGTACGGGTTTTATCCCTTTCTTGACTTTATTATAGATTAATTCATGGATATATTGTACATAAGGACATGATTAGGCCTTGTTTTTAGGTATGATGGATATGCCACTTTATTTTTTTCCCCTATCTTTAGTTGGGGGCTGTTAGAGTAGGTTTTTTTACCTTATCTCATGTTCACCTAGGTATTTAGTTAGTCCCACCCACTTATGTATGGATATTTCATATATATTATTATAAATATTATGAGGTATTAGATATATATCTCTTATATATTAAGAGGATATATTATAGAAGTTTCTATCTTTTAGGGATAATTATCTCTTAGTCCTAGGTTTCATAATTTAACATGATCACTTAGTTATGATTGATCTTCCTTGCATATATGTTAAAGCCAAATTCATTATATTTTACAAGATATAAATATATAGAGGATTTATTATTATATGATTTATTTATGTATAATAGACAGATATTATTTGAGCAATACATCAATGGCTTTTATTGTGGTAACGGTTTTTAGATTTGACCCTCGGTGAGATTTTTCTAAACTCTTTCATTATGTTAATTTTTAGTTTCATATATTCAAAAATATAAAAAAAATAATATTTCCTAAAATTATAAAAATCAAGACTTGTGCATGTTATGTTTAGCTCATTTACATCAGTTAATTTATGTTCATTATATGCAATAGTTTTCTATTCTAGTTTTATTTCAAATACGCTTAAAAAATTTACTTGAGAGAGTTGCATAAAATAAAACCTTTAATTTCTTGTTTCAATTACATATGGTGATATTTTCTCAAGCCCAAAAATTTTACATAGATAAACCACACTATCCTAGATAGTAATCCATTACACTTTTGTCTAATTACAATGGACTTCTCCTAGTAAACATAGTCTCTAATTTTATATATTAAAATTAGTCACAGGCTCTATACATCTTGTATTCATCATATCAAGTTCATTTGGGGAATCCTATTATATATATTTTATTTTTATATCATTATCCATATTGTTCATACTTCAATACATTACATTGCATGATTTATTATCTCACTTACTTTCACATTGACAAATTATCGGATACTTGAGTTTTTAAGTATACTAGTGTTACAAGTTGCTATTGTGGATTCAATTTTATTATTAATACATGTTTTTCATGTTTGCTTCATGTCTTGTGTGTGTGTTGAACTTGTTTGGATTGTGGGAATTTAAACATGTCCTTGATTTTGGTTTTAATTCTTCATTATTTGATTATTTACATGTGAGCTAAATTTAAACACGTCCCTTTTATGTGTCCCTTTGGACTTCTCTTGTGTATTTTATGTGTTTTTGAATGTACCCTTCGTGTGTGTGTACCATGCCCATGAATCTTGTTTTCTCAATATTCTCAGTCTTTAATTCCATTATAGATATCATGCATCTTCCAAAAAAAATTATGCTTTAATGGATATCATGAATCATCCCCAAGTTATTCTAATTAGTTTTAGTTATCCTCAACATATGATCACTTATTTACATGCCTATTTACTAAAATATGTTTTGACAATGTCACTATGTATGTTTGTTTCCACATTCATATTATATCACTATTTTTATCAAATTATATATGATATGCAAGGTTTTTCATGTTGTCATTGCTCTTAATATTTACATATTTTCATAATGTCTATCATAATTTTTTTATTTTGAGTTAAGTTATTATGAAAGAATCACAACTCACCTCAAAAGAAGGGGAATACATAGTGGCTTATCTTAGATACTAAGTTAAAAATATTATACATAATCAAGAATCAAAAAATTTTGCATAATTGATCATGATCCATACCAAAAATTACCTATAAAGTATTTTTATACAAAAATTATCCATTTCAACAAGGGCACAAGCTGATAATGTCTAAAATAGTGCATTATTGTTCTATTATAGAGAAACAATTATTTATATAATCATTAGAATTAGATTCAACACACAAAACATATATCAACAAGTACCTAGTCATAGTTTTTACAAAAATACATAGTTTTATTCCATGTTTTGGGCGTCATGTGTCACATGTGTTCCAAGAATATTTACATAATTCATCTCAAGAATTTTATTTTTTAGCACTTAGATGTTAGATTTAATATGCTTAAATACCAGATTGGGGTCATAACAATGGCACATGGTCACCCCCTTGCTTAGTTTTTCACCATTTTCACATAAGAAATGAAAATTCATGTCATTGTTTATGTTTTATACACCAAACTCATATTATGATATTTTTTCATTAGTTTTATGCTAGTTTTACACCATAAATTAATCTTATTCCATCTATAGAGGTTGGTTCATCTTTTTACACTATAATGATCTTTTATAATACATATAAGGATTCCAAGCTACTCTAATACTTTGGGTATGTAATGATGGAGTCAATCACACCTTGAGTTCTTAAGCACACTCTTCTATCAATGAGGATTAGGGCATGTAGATCTTAATCCAAGTTTTTAAATGGGTATGTATTGATGGATTTAATCACACCTTGAGTTGTTAAGCACACTCTTTTATCAATGAGGATTGGGGAATGCATAGTTCAATCTAGGTATTTCAACAAAAATTAGAATATCAAAGTGTTCTACACTCTACAGTCATTAGTTTTGCACAAGAAAACACAATGGTTTGTATACCCAATCAGGTGTATAGGTTCCTTATTAATTGATCTATAAGTTGTATTGTCTTTACTTTCATATTTTTATATTAAGTGAGAAATGATTTATACATGTTTCATTATAGTTTTTCATGGAACAAAATTTAGTGTGTGTCATATATTCAAGAATTTTCTTCATAGGTAAGTTTGGGTATAACATTTATTTCTAAAATAATGACCTTTTGACCATTCCTTATACATATTTAGCTCAGGTCCATTTATGTAGTCCTTGACAACTCTTCCTTTACTTTTTATGCAAATAACCCTTATCTCTTAAGCAAATTTTGATTCTAAATATCCCTATCTAACATCCTAAATAGACTAAACTCACTTTTATAATGATCCACACTTATAATTTAGTTTTCTCTCCTCTTAAGACAAAGTCACTCCTTTTGGACTATCTCATTCCCCATTACTATCCAATTATACTAGATATGTCCTCCCACCAAATAATGGCTATTTTCTCAAATTAAAATTTTCCAAATTGATCATCTTACACATTTTTCAATCCTGATGCAAAAGAATTCTAAATTGATCACTAAAAAACCACATTTTAAAGAAATTATTCACTATATGCTCATGTGATTGAAAATAAATTAATATCCAACTTCACATTGAGAGAAACGTACCTATTTTCTCTAATTCATAGTCCACACAACCCTTATATCCCTAACCTAGCTCTGAATACACCTCCATGGTCAAGGGTCATAATTAAAGCATAAAATCAAATAGGATTACATCAATATTTGACATTTTTCATCAGTATTTCACACACACCACTATATAATGGGATAAATACATGGATTTTGATCCCTCTTCAAAGTATAGGTATGTAGGCATCACTCAAAATAAGGGGTGTTGGGGTCAAACACAACTTCAACTAGTAACCCTTTTTTATTTTATTTTATTATTCATCATTGTCTATCAATCTAGGGTTTGAATTTAATAATAAGGTACATGGTAGCTTCTATAGTATATCTTGCATCACATAACACATACTTAGGAATAACATGTGACAGTGCACACACCTAGATTTTTATAGAGGTAAAACCCTACCAGATGTTGATACTCCCTATAAATTATAGCATATGCCATCCATTTCTAATTAACACAACATTTTCCAAAGATCAATCAAAAATATGTTTATAATTCATATTCTATCAACACAATCACATATTCATATCTATAGTCTCATACACAGTCCTGTATTATCAATTTTTAGCTAATAATGTTTTTCATTTTGTTTCCCCTTTTAGCATATTTATAAATGTAGCAAGTTTGAAATCATTTTTTGACATTTATTACATATTTATATCATTATGATTTTATGTAGTAGTTTTTATAATTAGTATTAAACCCCTCTTAATTCCCTAATTTGATAAAATAATACTTTTAGACATAGAGTGTTACCTCTTCAAGTGGGTTCAACAATAGTGTCAAATTGATTTCTAATCCATCCAAGTACATGGGTCTTAAACATATTATTAGGATGCCTTTAGATACAAAATATTCATGTAGTACCATATATATTTCATATAGGCCTCAATTACATATATTTCAATCAAGTGGTAAAATTTCAAGGCATCCCATGTACCTAATTTTTATGTAACCACAAATGAGTCCAACCAGTTGGATTTGAACTTGTCTCTCCTTATTCACATTTATATTATTTTGATTTTATTTTAGTACCAAGTCACAAAATTTTAATTCATGATTTATAATATTCTTTGTTTATTATCTCTTTATGTGATCTTTATAAACTCTGAAGTTTTCAATAGCCTGTATGCATTTTTCATCCAACATTTCTAGCTCATGCAACCATTTTTTCAATATTCATTATCATTGGTCATGTATTATATGAAAAAATGGTATATTTATCTATAAATTAAATACTAATTGTGTTACATAAACAAGATAATAATGTGTATCTTTTTTATGTGTACACAAACTTTTGAAATATGCCCAGAAAGCATAGATAATCTGATTATTCTAGTCCTCATCATGTTTATAAACTATTTTCCCTAATTTTTTTGAAATTATTTTATATCTTAATTCAAGTTTTCCATTTCCTTGTGGATAATAGGTAGAGGAAAAGGTATGAAAATTATTTTATTCATATAAAATCTCTTGGATATCTTAATTTTTTAAAGATGATCCATTATCTATTAAAATGGCTTATGGGAGATCAAACCACAAAATAATGTTTGTCATTAATAATTTACATATGTCAACTCTTGTATTTGATTTTAGTGGCATGGCCTCGACAATTTTTTTAAAATACTTTGCATCTATACTAATTAACTTGTGACCATGTGATTGATGATTATGGATTTATCTTTCCAATCAATTCAAATCCCCAAATCAAAAATTCCCATGATGAGATAATATTTGTAATTTTTATGATGATACATGGTTCAAACTAAGATGTTTCTAAAATTTTGGACATAATTTTGAATATTCTTGGCATTCCTTTTTTCATTTTAGGCAAATAATAACTTTGTCTTAGAATATTTTATGACATCTATTTCACTCCAAGACGTCCCAAGTATTCACTATTATGTACCTCAATTAAAGCTCTCTTGGTACTCTCACAACTAAGGCATAAAAGTATTTGTCCATCAAATGATAATTTGAACAATGCCCCACCAATTATGACATATTGTATAACTTTATTTTAATTTTTTTTATCATTTCATGTAGAAATTTTTAGAATAACATCCTTATATAGTAGTTTATATCACCATACAAAAATATATCACTAGCATACCAATCTTCTTCATCATTATTGTCAATATGGTAATTTATTGAATGTACAATTACTTGATTTTATTTTCCTTAATTCATAGAAGCATGATTTCCATTCACATAATTACCTTCATTAGCCACAAAATGAATATCTTCATTCATATTTATCCATTCACTTGCCTTGTCATAAGATAGTGCACAAAATTGAAAATTTTATATACTGTATTTTATTTTATTTTGAACACATTATGCATCATCAATATCATGAACCTCAATTATGATTGTAGAATAATTAGATATAATTCCTTAAACACTAGTTAAAGGAATAGTATTCACTTCATATTATTTCTTTTGAGATGTTCCATATCTTTATATATATATAGTTTCACCTCCAACATCAAATGTAATATAGTCATGATCATTGTTAAGTGTTGCACCCATTTATCTTATATTTGATCTTCATAGTTCACTATTGTATTGATCCAAATAAGTGCTAATGTGAAATATAGTGGAACATGTTTTGATACAAATATTTATATCAAACTCAATGAATCAAATTCATACCTAGTCTTAAGTAGTCTTATCCAAGTATTCAATACCATATCAAAGAGATTTGAGAAGTGTCATGATACATACATTGATTTCATAAGCATTACTAATCTAAAAATTAGTGCATTACTTTCCATATATGTAATAAATTAAAGGATTTATAAAAGAAGGATCCTTTGTAGTTTCCCCTTAGAAAAATGATTGAAATACTAGTCTTCTTAGGTACATATTTATTTTGAACTTCCTCTTTAGGCATCACTTTCTTAGGCACACTTTTTTTGGGGGACCTCTTTTGTAGTCACTCTTGTTTATGTAATTCTTATTTATGTAACTCGTCCTTGGGAAATGTAACCATAATTTTAGTAGGTTTATCAAATTTATAATGTATGCTTAAATATGGTAGTGTTTTAATATATGTATCCAATAGAAGGTTTCCACTATCAATAAGTTATTATATTATAATTTTAAAATACTGACACTTATTCATATGATGTCCATGAGATATATGATAATCACAATAATATTTGGATAACTTTACAAGACCCATAGCATAAATTGACCAAATTATGTTTTAACATGTTTCTTAAAGTTTCACTTGGAGTCTTATTAATCTTATTGGGATTCATGATTAATTAGTCATGAATACCTTTTATTTCTTAACCCATACTTGAGATGAATTATTTTAAGAGATAGGTTTTTAATGGAGAAATAGATACAAAATTTACATGAACATGCTTGAGATTATTTACACGTTAAATCTTATCCTCAAGTGATTTGATAATAGAGATAAAGTTTATATTTCATTTTGTAACACATCTAATCATGGATAGTCATATCATATATAGTTTTATATACTAAAATATGATAAAATATGATAAAATAGGCTTGTGAACTTCAAAAATATCACTTATGGTTCAATCCTATAGTTCATGACTTTCTTGTTGCTAAAAAGCTTATGTTCATTATCTCATTGTGCCTAAATTCTTATCCTGTAATTAGAACCTAGTATTCTAATTACCTCAATCACATGTAGCCCCCATTTTACATAAAATTTTATTTATATACTACTCTATCTATTAAATATATTCATAAAATTTATGTACTCTCATACACTACTATCTAGATTAGGCTAGTAGAATCAAATCCAGTGTCCCAGATATGATCCTAGTCTCTGAGCCTTAAAAATAATTAATTTTAAAATATTTTGACATGTATGGATCAACCTATTTTTATTAATTAATCACCCCATAAGATAATTTCATAATGTGTGGTATAAAAAATAAAATGTCATTCATTATCAACTAGCAATTACCAAGCACACACTTATTAAGCTCACACTTAATCATTTTTGAAACTAAGTTTTAATTCTCTATTTTTTTTCTAATTCTAAATCAATCATAGGATAAATATTCTTCTAGGTATATATCATTCAAATAGTATCCCATGAATAATATTTATCAACTTACAAGCTAGATCACTACATGCAATCACAAAGATCATATTGCATAATTATTCACACATAAGCCTACATAAGGGGGAGAAATACACCTATCTAAATACGTATTAAAATTATATGTCTATGTAGGTTGTGTTAATTCATATATGGGTATTTGAGGTCAGATAAAATTCAATTAAGTTGACTAACCCCCATTTCTCAAGGTGACACACCCAAATTGGAGGACCTAGGGTTTTGATCAAAAAACTAATATACATAACCTATGTGCATGATCCATGTTAAAAATATACAAGTCGATAGTTGGCCCTTATATAAAAATTTGGTCATAATAGAAAAGGACATATATTATGTACCAAATAAAATCATTGTGTTTAGGACATAAGCATCGATGATAGTGTATAGATCCTGATGGTAGTGTCTAAGTTGACAAAGAGAAAATATTCAAAATATAATGAATAACTATAGAGCATCATCTTATCTTCTCATATACCTGAATCTACAAGATATACCTATGCATTAATAAATAAACTAAGTATTATTTCTATATTTTCTACATTCAAATTATTGTTGGCATTGTACCTTCTATATTTAACATACTTTCATGATTCAACAATGTATCAAAATACTAATTGGTCTAATTTTGGAATAGATTATCCATTTATTTGATTAATTTATTCTCCCCCTAACCCAATTATAAAAAGGGTTAACCATTTATTTAACCCAATCTCTAATTATTCCTATGCAACCTTTGCTTTCCCCAGGGTTTTAGCCTTCTAGGATTTCATATTGTTTCATTCATTTTTTTAGATCTATTTTTTCATAGGTGTAATATAGGTGATGTTTGTTCTCCTTATTTCCCTATCCTTTGAACTCTTTATTTTGATCGTCATGGATGATATAGATATTTTTTATGACTATGATGTAGTAACTATCCAACTCTCTACACAAGATTCATTAATGTAAAATTATGTCAAATAAATTAGGACATGGGAATAAGACCAATAATATTTTTAATATTTTTTAATACTTCCTCTTGACTCTATATAGGGTGATACCTAAAATCCCTATAACCAGTGCCATGATATCACTACTCTAATGGGTAATGTATCCCATCTTGTATTCCAAAGATAACATAACTAACATACCCTTCCTCAAACCCCTCCACCTCCCACATCTCCTCTATATGATGTGTGTATGCATACTCAATATGAGGTACCTAGGTTTTGTGTTTTTTAAGTCCTTAAATATTAAATAATGTCTATGGTAAGTATCATATAAGAGTTTTAAAATCAAAAGAAACATTTCAATTCAAATATCACATAATTTTAAATTTATATTACATACATGAATAAGCAAAAGTATGCTAGTGTAAATCATGTGTTTGCATCTTCATATAGAAATGTTTTGCCCACCAAGGTTTATTATCAAAATAAGAATATAAAAGATAATTCATCTATAATGAGTGATTCAAAAATTATAAAAAATCCTACTATAATCTCAAGTGAAATTATAAGAGAAATGCTTTGAAATAAAGTGATCAAATTACCTCTTATACATCCTCTTAGAATATCAAAAATATTTTTGTGCATATCATAGACTTCATGGGCACAATATAGATAGTTTTTTGTCTTTGAATAAAAAATATAAAAAATATAATTGATAGTGGTGATCTTATAATAGACAGATAAATCAATCAACCCACTCACCTTATCAGTGAATCTTTTACAACACAATTGTAAAAAGAACAATTATGGGTACAAAATGATAATTCAAAGCAAAAATAGTTGTAATTTAAAAAAATAGAGCAAGAAAAGAGTTAAAATGAAAAATTACAAAAAGAAAATATTAAAAAGTCATAATTATAGAAAGAAAAGATTTAAAAGGTAAAATTAGAGGAAGAAAATATTTTAAAGGAAAAACTAGAGAAATCAATGTAACAACAAGATCAATAAGTTAAAGCGTAAATTACATCTTTTCCTAGTGTTCAAGAAAATATACATGATTCTTCTCTAGTCCATAATGAGATGAAATAATTTGATAATAGTGAACATAATCAAAAAAAAAATTCAATAAGGAAACTCCAATCTATGTTGAACTTGGTTTTCCATACATAGATGCTCAAAATGGTATATCACAAGTTCAATAAAAACCTTGGAAGTTAGTCCTTTCCTACGACAACTATGGGTATGTAGAAGATGTTTGGAATGACACAACTAATATGCAAGATGAATATAGAAATATAAATTAGGGTCATGCCACACATGATATAGGGCCTACATAGATACATCCCTTTAAAGACATCTTTCACTTCTAGTAGCACTTCTCCCTTGTCCATAGTACCTATTATAATCATACTAAACTACATAAAATTTTAAAAAAAAAAGTCAAATAATCAATTAAAAAATTCACATAAAGAAAAAATATAAAATTAATTAGTATTTACATGTTTACTTTATTTTTCATATGTTTTTACTCTATGTTAGTATTTAACATATCATTTAACTTTCTATAGACAAATATTTTTTGTGGGCATTTGAGTGTGATACAGGCATACATTGAATCCATGATGTATGAACCTATAAATGTTGAACCTTCCCTATACTTGTGTGACACACTATGTTGGGGGAATTTACTTATATTGATCATGATGAATATAAGTTCTATTTTTTTATGATCGTTTTACATTATCATGTTAAACTTATATACTAATTATTAAACATTTTCATATTTATGCTTACATTTTCATAATGTGATAGATATTCTATGAGGACATTCTTGTAACACATGTATGTAGGAACTAGTATGATATGCATCTGTTAGTTTCTTATATTTCACCTATTCATCTTCTAACCTAGCTTACTTGAGTGTACTTATTATTTGCTACTTTGTTTGGATTTTGGAATAGTTTTAATGTTCCTTTATTATTGGCCACAGTACCCCTCAATGTTTTTTGTTTTGTGTGCAGACATTTGAACATGTCCTCCCCTTTTAGTGTGCATAATTTGAATATTCCCCTATTTTTGGTCTCTTTAGACCCATTTTTTGTGGACATAGTGTGATCTTGTGTGTGCACTTATTTTTTATCCTATGCTTGTTACTCTAAGATGTTGAAATGATCCATATCATATATCTTATGGATTGTTATGTTTGGATACTATGATATTCATTTATACATATACTTAGACATGATACCAATATATGATTGATTATAAATTATTGATACATATATGGCATGCTTATCTTATCCTTTTAAGATAAGGTGATTATCACATTACATTCCCCTCACCTGAAAATGGGGGACATATCAGTGGTTGCATGTCATAAAGACATGATTCCATACACACATAGTTATAAAATTATAATAATTTGATAAGGATTACATAATTCAAATGATATTTTGCATTTGACACAAATTTTATAGATTTAGGATATATTTCTTTTAGAATTATGACAAATATTGTACACAATTTATAGATAAGAGGTTACATTTTTATAGATACTTCATCTTGAGATAATTAGATGTGAATTTTCCATACAAATGCACAAAATCAAAGATAAATATTTAGATTATATAAAAATTTATGCACTAACCTTACCAAGATATATTGATTGATCTTTTTTGTATCTAATCATTGGTTCCCTTAATTAGTGTGGTTGAGACGTAATTCCCTCAATGGCCTTGGCACTACTTACCTTTTGTAGGTTGATATGGTTATACTATTTGACCTAGGTGAGATTTATTATCTTATGTGTACACTTCAGTTATGTGATTTAGATTTTATGATCTCGATGGCTTCAACACAACACACCTTTACACTAGATTAGGGGAATGATCATCCTCTAATTCTACTCTTCACTTCTCCAAGGTTTAGTTATTAAAATCTTTCTCTAATGATTTAGTAAAGAAGCATGATTAGCAAAGAAAACTACCAAGGGGAAACATGGTTACATCGAGATATAGGTGTACTCCTTTTCTTTCTTTTCTTTAAAGTATTTAAATTATTTAATTTTCATATTATATGTACTAATTAAACTATATCATGTTCTTAGTTTTAGGAAACACACAAACAATAAATGCAAACAAGCATCAAGCAAAGACAAGGTGTGATGTACACACAAAGGTGCACATTTATTTCCTTTAAATTAGTAATTTTATCCTTATGAATTATTATATTAAAGGGTGGATAAATTTAGATGATAAAATATGAGTATTTATGATAAACTAGTCTTATACACTTGAAAAATATGACTCATGGCTCAACCTTTCAGTTCATAACCTTCTTATTGCCAAAAAGTTTGCATTCACCATCTCACTATGCCTAAACACTCATCCTATAGCCTAAAAATAATATTATGATTAATAAAATTACATATATCCCAAATTATACAAAAAACCTAATTTATATCATACTCTAGAAGTTATATATCTTCACAAATATTATATCCTCCTAGACACTACCATATAAAATAGGACACTATCATTGATGTTAGTGTCCTAGATTTGATGATAGCATCAAAGCCTTAAAATGGTCAAATTTAAAAATCTTTCACTTATGTATGGATTGGCATATTTGTCTTAATTAACCCTAATATGAGATCATTTCAAAAGGTGTGCTATAAATGCAAAACAAAAGGTCATTCATTATCATCTAACAATTACCAAACAAGGACCGATCAAGTTCACACTTAATTATTTTCATAACTAAGTTATACTTCCTTATTATTTCTAATTTCTATATTTGTCATAGGGAAAATATTCTTATATGTCTAGATCATTCAAAGAGTAGGCCAGGAGCATTATTTTTCAAGTTACAAGTTATATCATTACATTCACTCACATATATAATATTTCACAATTATTCACACATAATCCCACATAATGGGTAAATACATCAGTATAAGGCTCTCTTCATAGTATATGGATATTTAGGTAACACTCATTTATAAGTGGGTCTTTAAGGTCAGCTTGAATTCACTTGATCACACTAGCCCATGAGTTTCAGGGTGACATGTCCAAGTTGGAGGACCTAGGGATTTGAGAAAAATATTGATATATAGAACATGTGTGTGTGATCCAATTTGATAATATGTAATGTGACAATGAATCCTAACATGTGTGGTTAATCATTTAATTAAAAAAAATTGTACTAGATAGAGCATTATTTATAGTGTTTATATATTTATGATAGTGCCCAAGCCAATAGAAAACAAATATTCTAAATCTAACAAATAAATATCAAGAATCATCCTATCTTCTCATGTACAGTATCTTTTGGATCCACTTTTATAATAATAAATAAGCTAATTATTATTTCTTATTTGTGTTTCTACAATTCAAATTAGTGTTGGCATTGTAGATTTAATATTTAACATATATTCATAATCTATCATTGTATCATAATATTTTGAATCTAAATTATTTAATTTTCCTACTTTAAGAATATCTTAGCCATTTATAGATATTGATTGCACTTATTGAATATATAAATGACCAAGCAAAGAGAGGAGAAAAAGAACTTAGCTAATTTTATGATTTGTACTACACATTACATGTGTCATAGTATTCAAGATGAATATGTAACAACTTTATGAATATTAAATTCATAAATATACTATCAAAAATTATTTGTAAAAGACTATAAAAAGGTTAAACATGTGCATAAAGTGATGTTTTGCTCTATTAGTTGGTACTATCTAGGATGATTATGTTAGTCTATGAAAATTTAGTGCACTACACCCATGTTTATAGATATATTTTATATCAATAATCACCTTCATACTTTTGCATGAACTTATTTTTTCCTTATTGTTTCTTTTAAACCCTATATTTCACTTTTGAAACCAAGATGTCCTAAAGAAATGAGTTAGAAAGTTTGGGTTGGACTGACCTCAACCACTCACCATTGAATAGTTGAGAGTTGCCTACATTCTGATATTCTAAAGAGGGATAAAACCACATGTACTCCTCCCACTTATGTGTGTGTTCCAAATCATGTGAGTGAAACTCTAAATTTAATTACACCTAAACCCTCCTTTGGTATGAAAATGGAAGTGATGTGTGCAAATCATATTTATTCCTTTAGAAAACTTCAAATCTATGTTAAATTAAAAAATAAGTTAGCTAGGTGTCTATCTATTCTTTGTATGCATTTTTATTTTAATTTATTTTTGTATTTAAATTATCATAGGGAAATTGTATATATATTATTATCAATTATGAATTAGGGAGATATTAGCATGCACAAGATGACCCAATAAGATAAAAGATAAAATAAAATGACACAAAGGGTGGTGTGCCCAAAATATACTTGAAAGTTACATTATGATGTTTTTGTAAATATTAGATGCTATTGGTAATTGATACAATATATCCATAACTAGGACCATAATGAACACACAAAAAACCTAGAAATAAAAGAGCAGGACTAAGGATCCTTATGACAGATTGTAGACATTAAAATTTAGTATTAAGTAATTGAAAATGATAAGCTTGATGTTAAAAACCCACTGGGTTACACATTTTGTTAAAATATAAATGGTACACTTATAACCATTAAAACTATCTATAAAATTATTATTTGACTATTAAATGCATCAAGAAATAAATGCATAAAT
>JARHVA010000804.1:3625000-3697500 GCA_037957365.1 Torreya grandis | reverse complement strand
GTAACCCAAAAAATTGACAGTTTTGCTTTCGGACCCATTAAGCAGGGCACTTGAGCAATTCCTAAAGTGCAAAAATGCTAAGCAGAATGAATTAACTAAGAAAATAAAATTAAATGAAAAATTTAAAATTCCATGTGCAATTTTTATAAATGAATTTCATAAAAATTAAATTTCAATAAAAATGAGGTCATGATGATGTCATCATCTTCAAAGTCAACGAATCAAAAATATCTTTCCTAAAGCCTTAAATTCAAAAATAGAGAGCCATGTTTAATAAATGGGATATATATCCCAAATATTAATTATTTTCCCTTACTTAACTCAACTAGGGTTATTTTAAACTCAACCATGGTTAACATTAACATAATTGCACTTGGGTTAGAGTTAGTTTGGAAGGTTATAAATACAAGGCTTCATCGATTGTTCAATAATTTTTTTATGTAAGGTTATTATGATTGAATACCTTCAAGAAACTATTTTTAGTGTAATGTTATGATGAAAAAATACCTTCATAGACCATACTTATAGTTTTATAATGTTCATTTTGTTGAGAGAGCCAATACAAAGCCAAAGCCAAGCCCAACATTACCAAGGTGACAAGGAGAGGTGGTGCAAGGAGCACCATTTCCAAAGATTATTTGATCACATGACTTAACACATCCATCCATGGAAAAAATACAACTCTTTCTCTTAAATAATGTAAATAATTGTTATTTTTATCTTCTATTGATAGTTACTTGTATTGTTCTCTTGTAGCTTAATTGTCTAGGATAGAGGTGTTAGTTTTATTAGTATTTTTTTGTTTGGTTTTTATCATAATAACATGATAATAACCTCCCATATTAAATTAATATTCATAAATTAATGTCATTCCCAATGAGACTTGCATCCCACAAAGCTTTTTTATCTACTTTTTAGGATGTTTTACTATCTATTTTTATGCCAAAATTTTGATTCAATCACCAAAAAGTGGAGAAGTTTGAAATATTAACCAAGTCATAGGGATTGGATATGAATTTAAAAAATCATGGATGATCAAAAAAATCAACCATGATCACCATAATCAATAATGATCTCTACATCAAGAACACAGTCAAACCAAAAACTAAAAACCTAGTAAAAAATAAGTTTTCATTGCTTTTTCTTGTTGCCTAACACTTGTTTATTTCTTGTCTAAATTTCCTTATTTCAAGGTAGTGATGAAATTTGGATTTAAAACATTTATTATCAATAATTTTTTAATCAAAATACATTTGTTTTTGTTGTGACTACAATAATCAGTAAAATCGATGTCGATCACAAGAATCGATCACGGTCCCTATCGATCATCAATGATTATGTATGTTTTTATTTTTTTATAAAACTTAAGAGTTAAATTTTGTGTTTTTGTTTAGATAAATTTAGTAATATAAATTTGGATCAAACACAAATTAACATACTAACTTGTTTTCAAGGAATTAGGCCAAGGAGGAAGAAATTTGGGTGGTTTTTAATCAAACTTTCATTTTGCAAAGTTAAAATTTTAGAAAGGTTAAAAATCATTCAAATTTGGTTAAGGTGTTTTAAAATTCACTTAAAAAAATTTTCCTCTTTACATTTTCACAAGATTTTAAAAGTGCAAACATGGCCAAGGGGCCATAAAAATTCCAAAACATGTCAAATTTGGTGTTAGTAAAAATAACTTACATCTTTAGTTAGAGCTCATATGAGCTTTTCCAATTCTTATTTTTTATTTAAATTAGTTTCAAATTACTTAGATTAGATTATTTTATTTAATCAAACACAGAATTTAGCATGTATGCTCTCTCCTCATCCCCTTTAGATATCTCAAGTGACCAAAAGTACTTAGTTTATTGCCATTATTTATAAAACTTTATGTCAGAAAGAATGTCGTGTATGTTCTCCCAAATATCTAAGTGACTTGGGTGATTCAAAAATTACCTCCAAAGTCCTTATATTTGTTTCATTTATTTATTTTATGCACTTATCTTATGGGTGGGATTTCATTTCCTCCCCATGATTTCTTTAGGGATGCATTGACTTAGGGATTCATCTCCCATCATCATACCAACCCTACTTCATGATAGGGTATACAAATTGGGAAAACCATTGGATGGGATAGTGATAAGAGGTTATCTTGACCATCCCAATGAGTACCTAGGCCATGTAGTAGCCAAACATCACAATCCATTCAGTAGTATATGACTAGAGTTAGTATGCAAAGGAATAGACCCTCACATAGTAAGCTAGGTGGTTTGGATTCAATTAACGTATTTGTGATCTTGTGTTAATGACACTTGGGACCATCTATTACATGAAAAAAATATAGATTTTAGTCAAAACCCCACTTTTCATATAATTTCATGTCAAATATTGAGTGTTCCTCACTCTAAGTTTGTGCCACATACCAATGTTTGAGAGACATAGGGGTATAAAAAATCTACCTACACCTATACTTTAATTTTTGAATTAACACTTAATTACTCATAAGTATTGGTATATTAGTGGAAACTTTGGTTGAATATATTCACACTTGTGTCAGTTATAATGAATAGGATGAGCCATTTGTGTTACTTCTATTTTTCTTTGAATTACATGCATGTTTTTAGACTAAATTTTTTTGTATTATAGTGTCAAAACAAGACCAAAAAAATAATGTTTTTTTACACCCCTTTAGTCTAAGAGGTATTATTTTGTTTGTTTGATACCACATTTTTACCTTAGACATTTACAAAACATTTGTGTGTGTGTCACTTATTTAAATGGGGTATTGTTATGTTACCCATTTCATCCTAAGTATTTTATTTAGAGTTTTGAAAACCCTTTTCATACCTTTTCATCAAAGTAACAACATTACATTGCTCATGTTATTTCAAAACCATTGACTTGTTTCAAAACGAGATTGAAACCATGTGTGCCTTTGGTCTAGAATTGGTGTCATTATGCCATCCATTTAGGTCTATAGTATGATCTATTTGAGTAATCCAAGTCTTTTTAAGCTAAGTTTGAAATTTGTCTTGTGAATTTCATAGTCAAATTGATTGGTCTACACCTATGTCTTACTTAATTTTGGCTTGGTTTTTTACATTTTACCTTTGGATTGTGTAACTTGTACTAATTATTTGATTACTTTAGAGTCCCCTTTGCCTATATCTAAAAGTGGTCTATCTTTTGTGTGCCTCAAATTTATTTAATACCTTAAACTACGGTAAAAAATCTCTTTTTAAGTACAAAATTAAGCACAATTATTTTACATTGGATCCTTTCTTATCACTTGGGATTGAATTATTTACTTCTCACTATTAATTTTTCTTACTTGAGATTGAATTTCCAAATTAATTTTAGGTGTGTGCCTAAGGTGAATGTCTTATACCAAGTTTGTTTTTGAATCTATGTGCGTAGATTGAGTCCAAGTGTTTAAAATTGTTTTAGATTTAGATTAATTTCCTTTCAAGTTTTTACCTTAACCAAATGTATTTTCAAGTCTAACTTTGTTCCTTGTTCCAAAGACCTAGCATTTGCCTTTTAGTTTTTAGACCTAGTTTATTTCAAAGTCTAGTTTTGTGCCTTGTCTTCAAAGACCTAGCATTTTCCTTAGCTTTTAGATTTTGTTTGTACCATTTGATTCTAGATTTGTTCCTTATTCCCAAATACCTATAAAATTTTACATTTTAGAGCTCAATTAGACTTGTTCAAAACACTTTTCCAAAAGACTAGGATTAAAAATTTACCTTCCCTTTGACCATTTGTGTGTGAGACATTAGACCTTGGAGATATTTGAGACAAATTTTACCATTGATGATTTTAGAGAAGATCTCCATTCCTAGGCCAAGTTTAAAGTATTTTTAGCAATAGACTGAGTTTTCCATTTAGACCAAGTTTCTAGGCATACCAAGAATTAAACAATTATTTTAGACCACATTTTAAGATTTTTGTGAATTATAGACCTTTTCTTCATGATATGTTAGTCATGGATTCAAATATGCCTCACTACACACATAAAGGAACTATGTAAAATCTAGATTATAAAAATGTAGTCACAAATGATGCCTTTGTTCAAGACCCATATGGTGATGATGTAGTTTGTGAAATTGATCCATATCCACCTTAAAATACTCAAATGAAAGATAAATCCAATATCTAAGATAAATTTTTGTTTAGAGATATATAAGTAGGGGCAAAGTTTCTAAAAGACTTTTCCCATGAAAATATACCTATTCTATTTAGAGTGCCTAGAAATTTACCATTATACCAAAGTATTGAACAAGAATCTACTAGTTACCCACAAGAATCATGCCATGTCACACAAAGATCCAAATATTCTTTCAAAATGAAAGGCCCCCATGGAGGACCAATTTGTGAAAATGAAACAAGCATATCAAACCTATCTTAATCTAGCATAGAATTTTAACATTATGGCCATATCAAATACCCTACTTATAGAGATAAATCCTTAAATATGAGTGTTAGTTGACTCATTAGGTCATGTTAATTTGATTTAGAACCATTTTACAAAATTACTTTAATAGGTGACATTTTTAATGTCCTAGTCATTGAATAAGTGATTGTAGATTCTACTCAGGACCAAGTGCCAAATACAGTGGATAACACATAAGTGTCTTCCAATTCAAGCCAAGGTGGGTTAAGTGCACCACCAAATATAATAAAAAAACAAGTTCCTCTATACAATACCATAAGTGGTTCACAATAATAGGGGGTAGGAATGCCTAGTTCCTAATTATAATAGGTTACTCCCACTCCTCAACCAAATTCTTATTCAAGTACACAACAATAGGAGATAAGTAATCAAGTGTCAGCCAATGTTCTACCTAAACAACCAATAAATGTCCTCCCACCTCAACAAGTGATGTATAATATTATTCAACCATAGGAAATACCAATTTACCACCTTAACAAAGGTAGAACAATATACCATCTCAATAGGGGTAACAAATGTTCCACCTTAATAGGTAGTGATAAATGTACCTCAATAGTCACAAACTAATGTACCTCAATAATCATATACATTATCTAATCAAAAAATTGTTACTATTATTCAATGACACATACCAAACATCCAAAAAGAATATAATTCATAATAGGTGCTTGTTCAACAAAGATGTGCCAATTTCTAGTATCTATTAGGTAATTGTTGCCTTTTACCTAACATGTGACACATATTAAAAGATACGGCCTTAGTAAACAACAACTACCATTTATTAAGTCAAGTTTTACTATTCAAAAACAAATCCTTATTCAAACTTAGTAGGTGCATTACCTTCCACAAAGCCACATACTTCTATCACAACCTCATTTCCCTCAGACCCAAGGCCATGTCTTGAATCTGAACAAAAATACTTATCAACAATGCATGTAGTATCAACAACCTTATCCCAATACATAGATGAATATTATTGGTTAACTAGTCCATCAAATTTATATTCCATAATACGCCATACCTCCATTGTACCCCAATGAAGGTAATCCAACTTTGACTACCCAACCATAACCATAAAAAATATCCCATCAAGTTTCTTGGCCCAATGAGTATAATAGATGAAGTATGCAATTAAAATAAATCAAATGGTAAATTATACCAAGAAGTTTAAATTGGATGACATGTGTTCATACCCATTTAACATGGAGTATTTCTAGATGCCATTTCCTCCAAGTTATGAGCCACCAAAATTTGAAAAATATAAGGGTAAAAGAGACCCTATAAATCATCTAAAATATTTTTTTATTGCTTTTTGACCAGTGACCTATAGTGACATCTAACTACTTATTATTCTTATTTGAAGTCTAACTAGACATGATTTGGAGTGGCTTCTTAATTTTTCAAATTACTTGATATCTAACTTTGATGATCTATCAAATAAATTTATATAAAATTTCTCCTAAAATTGTGATCATGAGATTTAAATAGTGGATTTGATTTAAGACAAGCATAAATTTGGTGAGATATTTACAAGTTATTTATGGCAATGGAGAGCACTTACTAATCACTTCACTCATAATCTACTAGATAAATAATTGGTTGTTGTGTTACCAAAAATCTGTATAATGAAATATCTTATCATTTGGAGCTTTAATATGCACACACAGTCAAGGAGATAATTGAGGAAGACATATAAATAAAAAATTCTCTTATCAAAAATGGGGTTATCAAGTTGACTTCCCCAAACTAGAATCAGAGCCAAAACCAGAACTTTGGCCCAAGTCAGAACCTTAGCCTAGTCTAAGTACAAGCATTTGCACTTGCTTAAGATAATAATTAAGAAACACCTAAGACATACAACTATAGTAAGAATGTTTTAAGTAATATATTAATTGATTAAAATCATGTTAAAATGGTGAAAATAACATCTATTCAACCTATGCCATAAATATAACTTATTCCATAAATGCAACCTATTTAATAAGTGTAGTCTATGCCTTAGCCTTGGATAACTCATCAAATTATACAACCACCACATTTTCAAACCCCTCCTCTAATAATAAGTCCCACTCCTATATTATTTAATGACTATTTTGATTCTATTAAAATAGTGTTTCAAAAACTATCTTTGAATAATATGATTAATTGGTCAATCCCAAAATACTTTCTTGAGGGTATACCTTATCTAGATTGGTAAAAAGAGCATGAGTTAGATAAATAGCATCATGTTCATGGAAATTATATACATTTTTTTGTGTATTTGAATAACCTCATTCAAAATAATTTAGAAAATGGAGAGATCAAATTAGATAATAGATCATCTACTTACAATCAAAAACTAGGTATCTACCAAAATCCTTTTCCATAACATAATAATGTAAATCAGTAACAATAAAAAATACCTCATCCATAACAATAAAAAAAAAATAGAATAAAAAAAACAACAACATCAGCCACAAAATGGAAGGAACCAAGGCCAAAATGACCCCAACAACCAATAGACTTACAACATAGTTGCGCATTATTACAATAAAGTTGTAGGTCATATTGAAGGAGGTCATATATCTACCATTACCACCAATCCTAGATGAAATGCTAGAAGACCAAGACTATTGTCTAAAAATTCCAATCAACCTACCAATTTTAGTAATCCTTCATTGACTTATGACCACAACCAAGTGTAATAAAAACCAAGGATTACCATTTTAGGACCTTGTTCTAATAACTTTTCATTGCTTGCAACCACAACCAAGTGCACTAGAAATAAATAATTATTATATTTGAGCCATCTCCATCATTTTATATTTATGATAGTCTTGTACCTAATCCACATTTCACAATCATAACTTGATGGTGTATAATCATCATATCAAGCCCATAACCTCCTGCTAATGAGTCAATCTAGCCCATTATGTCAGCTAGTAGTAAGCCAATTACCATTGTTAAGGAAAAATTGTATGATATTGTGTAAAAACTCTAAAATACACCCACACAAATATCCATTTTGGATTTTTCATGTGTGTCTGCCATCGATAAGAATATCCTTACAGAACTCCTAGGCCATTCACAAGTGGAAAATGACATAACTCCTAGAAAATTTCAAGATTTATTGGACACCTATCCATAGGTAAATAGTTGGCCTTTGAAAAAAATTAATATGTCATCCCTTGACACTCTCCATAATAACCCACTATACATTGAATTTGTCATCATGTGACACAAATTTAAACATATACTCATAAATAATGGATTAGGCCTGAATATTGTATCTTTGAAAATCATCAAGCATCTGGGATGTATATAATTTCACCTTCAACTAGAGATTATTACTATTAATTATTATGATAATGAATATTAGGAATCACAAGGAACCATAAGTTTGCTAATGATCTTGGGTATTTAACCCATGATACACTTTTCCATATATTAGACTTGGATTTTTCATATAATTTTCTTTTGGGTAAAGCATGGATACATTAAATTCGTGTAATACCTTCCACCTTACACTAATGTATCAAGTTTCCTCAGTTAGGTTTTGAGGTAACTATCTAAGGGGATTTACATCTATATGAACACTGCAAGAATTTTGAGGCTAAATATGAAAGCTATAATTACCATTTTATTCTAGACCCATTACTAAAGAAGGATAAAGACAAAAAGATACTTATTGGATTTCCATAGACTAATTATATAGAATCTGATAGCCTTGCCTCATCTTCACATATGTCTCCTAAAATTTCTAATCATTTTACCATTTCAAATAATGGTCCAAGAGAGCATTTTACCCATGACACATTCCATATAGCCAAGCTTACATATAATCTCAGGACTTATGGAAGGCCTAAATCTAAACCAAATTTCATGGAATGGAGATAAAAGGAAAAAGGAAATCTTCATAGTCTAGTGCCTATTATTTTCACACCTACCACTAGAGAATATAAAGACCCACTTAAAAATGATGATTCCTGGTTATACAATGACAAATTGGCTGATTTTTATAGTAGTAAAAAATATCCCATCCCTAACAATATCATGGATAACTAAGTGTATGAAGGCAGAGGCCTTATGTCAAATTAGAAAGTACTCTTGAGCCCATTTCTATGACTAGATATAAAGGAACTTATGGTCTCAAAATTAAATTGCCTAGGGTGACCCCATGTATCTTATGATCCGACACCAATGACTAGTGATGATAATTTTGGTAGTGAATCAAAGTCTAATCATAGCATATATGAAGACCTTGTTAGTAAAATCTTATTTGACCCATATACCATTTGTACCAATTCCCCACTTCCCCTTTATCATCCTCAACTAATAGATTGGGACCAATAAGAATCCATAGTACCTTTAGATGAGTTTGAGAATGATGAGACCTTTTTTGATTTTCTAGGATTAAGAGATAATGTTTCATTTGGAAACCACAAACAAGGGTTCTCTATCAAACTAGATCCTACAACCTATTTTAGAGACTAGATGAACACACTTATCCAAAAAAATAATAATAAAACATTGAGGTCCCAAAGTGAAAACCTCTTTGAGGCACTTTTAGACCAGGGTAAAAGTAAAGAAAAGGTTAATATTTTAGTGAAAAGCTATTTCAGGTGCCATTAGACGGGGATGTTCACCCTCTTCAAATGAATCTTGGGAGACCACCAATACAGAAATTAATTTTGGATCTAAGATCCATATAGAGGATTATCATTCCTTTGATTAAATTTTTTGATAATATACTACAATATTTATTACATGGCCCTTGCCACTATTAGGAGATTTAGATTCATCTTGCCTGGGAGAACTTGAAGAACTAGTTTGACCATAGGACTTTGCCATTTCTAGCTAGTTTACATCCCTTCTAACTATTCTAAAATATGGCCCAAATCTCCTAGTAGAGGAAATGAATATTAGGACTCTAGATGACCCAAAATGGATAAAATTAGGAACATCCCTCACTGAGGAGGAACACAAAAATTTTACCACCCTTTTGAGGGAGTTTGTTGACATATTTGCATGGGCCTATTTGGACATGCCTAGTTTAGACCTTGCCTTGGTTGTACACCACCTTGTTGTACATCCTAATTCTAAGCCCATTAATCATAAGCTATGAAATATGCATCTTCTTATTTTTATGTTAGTTAATGAAGAGTTGAAAAAAATTTGTGAAGTGAGATGCATTAGACTAACTATTCAAAGTGGATCTCAAACATTGTGTTTGTTAGTAAAAATCCACAAGGGATCAAAATTTTCACTAATTTCAAAGACATCAATGAGTCCTACCCCAAGGATGACTTTACTCTATCAAATATCAACATGATAGATGGATCCATAATTGGGTATGAAATTATTTCCCTCATGGATGGATTTTTAGGATATAACCAGATCAAGATCATACCAAAAGCCAAACACAAAATAGTGTTCACCACTCAAAGAACATGTTGTTATCAAGTTATGCCATTCAGTCTCAAGAATGAAAGGAAACATACCAGAGAGCTATGATCATTATATTTCATGATATGATGTATAATATTATCAACTATTATGTTAATGACATATTTATTAAATCTAAGACCTATGCAAATCATTTAGTCATACTACGAAGGATATTTGAAAGGCTTCGTGAGTACAAGGTTCAACTTAATCCAAAAAAGTGTGTATTTGGTGTCACTTCAAGAAAATTATTGGGATTTATTATCTCCCTCCAAGGCATTATAGTTGATCCTACCAATTTATAAGCCATTATTGAGATTCTACCACCTTCCACTTTGAAGCAACTCTATAGTTTGTAGTGTAAAATCTAGTCTATTAGATGTTTCATTTTTAATTTGGCCAATAAATGTCATCCCTTCACTCATTTATTTAATAAAGGTGTTACATTTATTTGGGATGAATAATGTTAGAAATCCTTTGATAAATTGAAAGAATACCTTGTTAATCCACAAGTTCTATTACCACCAATGCTAGGAAGGCCATTCCTAGTATACATATCTACCACTGACAATACCCTAGGGGATTTTTTAGCTCAGCATGATGAAAATGGGAAAGAAAATGCCATGTAATATCTAAGTTATATAGTGGTATAATATGAACATAAATATATGCCAATATAAAAATACTATTTTATTATGGTCTTTTTAGCCTAAAATTTACATCATTACATGCTTAACAATAAGACCATAGTCATTGCGAAAGTAGATCCACTCAAGTATCTACTATCAAAAATAGCTTTACAGGTTTGCATGGCTAAGTGGATCATGATTTTGAGTGAGTTTTATATTAAATATGTCAATCATAAGGCTATCAGATGAATCCATCATGACCATCATAGAATTACCTCCTAGATAACAATTCTAAAAGTTGTATTTTGATGGGTCATTCACATCTCATGGATTAAGAGCAAGCCTGCTATTTATTACACCATAGGGAGATCTTATTCCCAAATCATTTTGTATCAACTTTCCTTATACTAATAATGTGTCTAAATATGAATCACTCATTATAGGTCTTCATTAAGAAATAAAATAGAACATTTATCATTTTATGGTTCATGGTGATTCTCATCTAATCATCAATCAGGTTAAAAACTAGTTCTAGACCAAAGATGATAAGTTAGAATCATAGAAGTCCATGGTGGACATTCTCAAGTAGTATATTTCACACATTGAGTTGTAATACATACCTCAAGCTAATAATATGATATTATATGCCATGGATACCATTGGTTCATTGTTCTACAACATAGATAAGGTAAAAGTCTATCAATTCCTCTTTCAACATCTTCTAGTGTCTACTCATGAACCTTTGACCATTAAAACTGATCTATGATATTATTGGTCCTAGTTCTATTTTATATTCAAACTTATAGAACAACCTTCATGACCAAGTCCTTCCACTAGATATTTCACAAAAATGACAAAAAGCCTTCACACACTAAGCCTTTCAATATACCCTACTTGGCCCAACCCTTTATTTCAAAATATTTGATGGAACTTTTCTTCATTATTTGAATTTGGAAGAATCCACATTAGTGTTGAGGGAAGTTCATAAAGGAGTTTGTGAAACCCACACAAATGGGGTTATCCTTTCCAAAAATCTCCTAAGTAATGGTTATTATTGGCAAACCATGGAAGTAGATGCAACTACTTATGTAAAAAGATAACAAATGTTAGAGGCATGAAAATTTGATTCATTTTCCAACTAAATAGTCAAACCAATACTTATACCATGGTCATTTTAAATGTAGGGACTCAATAACATTGGTAAGATTAACCCTACCTCCTCAAATGATCATAAACATATCCTTATCACCATCGAGTATTTCACTAAGTAGTTTGAAACTATACCCCTCACTTATGTGACTAGAAAATAAATTTTCAAATTCATCTTCAACCATTTCATTTTCCACTATGGTACCCCATCCAACATTATATCTGATAATGATAGATCATTTGAGAACAATAATTTTAAAGAACTCTATGTTAATTTCAACATCACCCAACATTTTTCACCACATATTACCCCCAAGGTAATGGAAAAGTAGAGGCTTTTAACAAGACCATTCTCAATATTCTTAATAAGATTGTTAATGATGTTGGCCATGATTAGCACTTACATATCCTCCACACCCTTTGGTCTTACCATACTAATTATTTTACTCTCAAAATAGCCACACCATATTCCCTTATCTATGTTACTAAGGTCATCCTTCCCATTGAGTTTGATTTTCCTTTTTTTCATATCTCATTGAATCACATCTTAGATGATGAGGATTACAAAGTTGTTCACTTGTAAGAGCTAGAATTATAGGATGAAAAATGGATGGCTATTTTAAAACCCTTCAAGCATATCAAAATAAGCTATGTGTTCAGTATAATCAGTATTTCAAGAATAAAGAGTTTAAGAGTGGTGATCTTATCTTTAAAGAAAACCAGAAGAATAACATGGCTAAGAAAAAGATTAAAGGCAAGTTCAAGCCTAATTAGATAATCCCTTATGTCATTATTTCTAATTGTGGCTTTGGAGCTTACATATTAGCTAAATCATATGGAGATAAAATTTATGAGCCCATGAACATAATACATCCCCAGTATTATTTCACTTGATATAATCAAGGTATTATCTATGATGATCATTTATATCATATTGTATATCAACTTCTTTCCATGCCTTCCATATTGATCAAAGTTGTTTCACCCTCCCTTACCCACCCATTTTTGACCTTAGTTCTAATACATTTGTTCTTAGAACACCTTTATGAAGAGATTCATATGAATTTTTAGTGGTTGATTTAGAATTTTCTTATACAGGAAATATTTTAGAGTAGGAGGATAGTGGTCTGACTATTGGATCCATCATTATTGTCACGTTATACCTTATTCTTGGTGCTACTATTTATAACCTCATTTGGGAAAATTAGTATCATTGAACCATGTTATTATTTCCTAATTATAATTTCCTATGGACAAATTAGAATTAACATCTTTACCATGCATTACTGCATCACATTGCCATATCACTGTTATATACTATGTCATTTGCCAAATTCACAAATTTGCTACTACCTAATTAGATTCTTTCACTATAAGGAGAAACTATAGTGACTTGAGGTCTCATTTAGGATTATTTAATTAGTGATTGATTCATGTTAAAGTCAGATTAGTCACCCCTCTTCCATTCTCTCATTATGTTATGTGTAATTTAAGTTTGATTGCTCTCTTTATTTTATGAGTTCAACCATGTTGTATCTTGTAATTCTCTAATTGAGTTGAGATACCAAAAACACTAAAAAAATTGGAAGTAATTTATTTCCTTTTATTAAGGTGAAACTAAAATAACTTGAGGTCCTATAGGACTATGTAGGTAGTGCTTGATTCAATTTAAGGTCAGCTAAGTCACCCCTTTTCAATGCTCTCACTATTTTGAGAGCAATTTAAGTTTAACCACTGTCGCCATTTTGAGAGCATGTTTTAGCCATGATCTCACAATTTTGTGAGTGGGACCATTTTGTATATTTTAATTCTCAATTGAGTTGAGATACCTCAAAAAACCCTAAACATTTGTAATATTTCTAAAAAATAAAAAAAATCACAAAATCATGAAAATTGGATTAAAATTTGCAAGTGATAAAGTCATCAAAATTTTATAAGATGGGCCATATTATCTATTCAGTTTAATTTCTAGACCACCTTGATCTTTTTCTTCCCATTTCTAGGAGAACTATATCACCCTGAGGTCCACACAAACTATGTAAGTAGTGCTTGGATACATGGGGTAGCTTAGGTTAGCTCGGCCACACCTTCCTTTATTTTTTCACCACTTCTTTACCTTAAAGAGATTGGGATCCCTAACTAGTTCATGAGTAAATACTTGTCATTAAGTTTCCCCATCATTATTGGCCTTAAGTCATATGGTCACACCATTTTTTGAGCTGATGTTGTGGGCATTATGCATTAAACTTTAATATACTATTAACCACTTGGATTTTCCTATAGTATTACCATTTTTTGAGTTCATGTTGTGAGCATTATGATTTCAAATTTGATAAATTAATGACAACTTAGTTTTATTTGCACTCTCATCATTTTACAAGTCCTTCTCATTACAAGCCTTAGATGGAATAGACACTATGAATTACTAATTTAGTTCATTAGTGTATACCCATCTCTTATATTTTAGTGTGGTTTTAACCTAAACCACACTCTCACAATTGTAATATTTATTTGTATTGGAATTTTCATGATTGTGGATCATCACCCACTCTTTTCTCACACACCCACCATTTTTTTAGATCATTCTTATTTTCTTATACAAGTCAATCATGTTTTATTATCATCCATTTTCTTTTATCCCTTATCTTGGGAGAACTACATTTGGATTGAAGTTCATATTGGATCTTGTGTCCATGGAAATATGTAATCAGTGTCTACTTACCTAGTGCATTCAGAGTCAGTTCATATACCCCTTCCTTTTCTTATATTCCACCCCCCCCCCCCCCCCCCCCCGCCCCGACAATATTATTTATTTTATGTGTTATTGTCCCCTATAACCTAGGGGCAATGTTTTCATCTCATTTGTGTCATTGTTTCCCTATAGCCTAAGGGTAACCATTATTATTTTTTTCCTATGATTTTTTACCTATGTATTTGTTACCTAGCTTAGGGCTCACCCTCTCACTAAGAGTAACATCTCTATTACACATGCACAAACAATTTGTTTTATGTTTATACTAACATTGTTATTAACCATTGTTTATTTATTTTGATTGTTTGATTTTATTTATTTATGGCCATGTTTTTTTATTATTACTTTTTTGTTTATTTATTTTGTATTAGTTTTTTTTATGTCTTTACTTTTTTTATTGGTTTATTTGTTTTTTTATTGGTGTTTGTTGTGTGTTTATTTATTAATGTTTTGTTTTTTTTGTTTGTTTGTTTGGTTTGTTTTTATTTTCCTTTTTACCTTTTTATTTCTTAGTTATCATAGGATTCTTTCACTTTATTTACACTTAAGTCTTAATTACCCATATCTTATACTTATTTTATGAATTAGTGTAAATTTTTACACTTAATTTATTTTAGTATATTCACTTGGGATTTGATTTTTCATATATTATGCCTAAGTGATTTATACTTACATTCAAATTAAGTTTTTCATGCTTTAGATATACATTTTTATTATAGTTGTCTATAACTATGATACATAATATACCAAGCTACAAAAAAAATCAATTCGATGGAGATTAAAATAAATGGTGCCACATAACCTTGTCCTTGTTCACACTTGGTAAATTCCAAAATACTTCCCAAATGTAGACTAATTAAATCACAAATGAATTTTAAATCCTTGATACTTTGGATGTTTATCTCCATACTAGAAGGTATCCCAAATTCATGCATATACCCTATATCATCTTGCTCTTACTCTATGATTATAGATTCAATACATAGTCCCCCTTTCCAAATTTTCCATATTGGGACAAATCATGTAGACCTCTCCTAATCATATTTTCCCTACTGAGGCAAAGACAAATTATATCATATTTTCATACACCCTATTGGGTAATTTTAATTATGCCAATGATTATAACTACCTTTGGGAAAATCATTATTATTACCCCACCCTATTGGGGAATTTTCATTTTACTAATGATTATAACCACCTTTGGCAAATATTTATCACTCCTCCACCCTATAGGCACATCTCATTATACCGATGATTATAACCACATTTGACTAAATCATTATCATTACCCCACCCTATTGGGTCATTTCCATTTTGATAATGATTAAAACTTCCTTTGGGAAATCATTATTTTTAACCTTGACCCTATCGAGGCACCTCACTATGCTGATGATTATAAACACCTTTGGTCAAACCATTATATTCACTCATTTATATTACTAGGGAATTTTTTATGATGTTAATGATTATAAATGCCTTTAGATTAATCATTATTTATATCTACCCTATCATGGAATCTACCTATGCCATTGATTATAACCACCTTTGGGAAAATCATTATTTCCACCCCCATTAGCTATAGGTCTCATCTTTTCCTTATTTTCAGAGGAACGTATGTCGATCTTATTTATCCCCTAGTCCCTCAAATGGGTATCCAAGGCTCATCCATTACCTTCTAGGGCATTAGCTAAGGAATTAATGACTTTTTTATTCTTTGATAATATGTTACTATGCCTATATCTTTTGAAATCTTCCCAAACAATGGCAAATTATAGACACCCTATTTTGGCCACAACTATATTCCAATTGGACTTTAGATTGATTTTTACCAAACAATGCAAATTAAGCTTAGTAATCACTAAATGTCTCAATTTTATCCACACATCAAACATTAGTGCTCAAAATCATGATGAGGCATCCTTATTTGGGCTATTATCTTGTATACAGTAGTAACCTCTCACGGATTCATCTCCAGTTAGGTCATGACCTAGAAAATTGATAGTTTGGCTATTGGACCCATTAAGCATGGCACTTGAAAAATTCCTAAAGTGAAAAAATGCTAAGTAGAATGAATTAACTAATCAAATCAAATAAAATTCTTAAGTGAAATTTCCATGTGAAATCATTAAAAAATAAATTTTTAAAAACAAAATTTCAATAAATATGAGGCCATGATGATGCCATCATCCTCAAAGTGAATGAATTAAAAATATCTTCCATAAAACCTTAAATTTATAAATGGAGATCCATGCTTACTAAATGAATCTCTATCCCAAATATTAATTGTTTTTTCCTTCATTAACTCAATTAGGGTTAGTTTAAACTTAACCATGATTAACTCTAACATAAATGCATTTCGGTTAGACTTAGTTTGGAAGGATATAAATACAAGGCTTCACCCATTGTTCAACAATATTTTTTTGTGTAAGGTTATTATGCTAAAATACCTTTAAGAAGATATTTTGGTGTAATTTTATGATTCAAAAATACCTCAAACATCATCTTTGTAGTGTTATAATGTTAATTTTATTGAGAAAGCCTAGCCAAAACCAAAGCCAAGCCTAACATTAGCAAGGTGACAAGGAAAGGTGGTGTAAGGAGAACCGATGCCAAAGATTATTTGATCATATGACCAAACACATTCATATGTGACCAACATATAACTCTTGCTCTCAAGGAAGGTAAATAATTATTATTTTGTCTTCTATTGATAGTTACTTGTGTTGTTCTCTTGCTCCTTAAGTGTTTAGGATAGAGGTGTTAGTTTTATTACTGTGTTTTTATTTGGTTTTAATCATACTAAGATGATACTAATCTCCCCTCTTGGATTCCTATTGATCACAATAATAAACATAAATAATAAATATGCAAATAATAACTCTACTCAAGTTAATGTAGAGGTAATCCTAAGCATGAAAATATAAATGCATTCATAATCCATTACACATGCAAATCTATCTACTAAAAAAAGGGGAGTCAAAGTTTTGAACACTTACCTTGAAGACAAACCTGTTGAGCCTCAATCTCTCCCTTATCCAATGGTGTTTTACAAGATGTTGTTGTGGTTCTTAAGTATGACAAAGATAGGTCAGATCTAAGCTACAAGACTTCTTATATACATCCAAAAGAATTTTCCCACAAGATAAAATTCCACTCCAAATAAAGTATGAAACCTTAATAAATGAATTCTCAAATAGAATGGTGGATAATCATATAAAATAACACAAATGAATAATTCTCTATATTGGAAATGAGGTGAAGGATGTGTATGTATAGTTGGATCTAACTGTAAACCTTTCTAAAATTTTAGCTAATACAGTTGACCTAGTTATTCAGGAAATAAAGCAGTCATGTACTAGACTAAGTTAAATGGGTCAACTTAGTCATATAACATGCTCAATTCACAAAATAGGGTTGACCCATTTGACTATGTTTAGATTATAGTAAAAAGAGGTTTGGCTTATGTAGGGGTTATTTGAGGTAGTAAATTACTTTGAAGAGCTTGTAAGGGAGGTTTAAAAGCTTATGGAAACATATAGGAGGGACTTGTGTTGGTTTCTAAGTGGTGCTATATGGTAAAATAGACTTACAAATAACCAATGGTCTACCCACCCATTTCCAAGTACACCCTTTAAGGAGTGCACTCAAATAAATTGGGACTTGATGGGTTACTACAAGAGATAAAGCACCAGTAATTGATAAAGTTTAAAAATATTGTCTATATACATATGCCCCACTTAAATCTCATCACATGTCATGGATTTTTAATACAAGATGGTGCTTTTGGAGAAGAACACAACAACACACAATGCTAAGATAAATAAATTATAGTTTTTTAAAGCATAAAATAATTAAAAGAAAATGACTAAAAGGAAATAATGGAGATAAATTTAGAAAGTATCATACCTTGACTTACCTTTATCGTTGAATGGTTATTTTTTTTTATTTATAGTTTTTATCATGATGAGCACAAAGACTAATTTGGATAAACCCTAAAGATACAAAACTAGAGAATAAAAATGAACAAATGAAAAAAAGAAAAAATAAATGAACTTTACTTAGATTGGGTGTAGAATGCTAATTTTAGAATTAAAAGGCCAAGGAAAATGGTTATAATAAGATTGAATTTGGAAACTAACAATCCAAGGCTATTAAATGATTGAAAGACTCAAAAAAGTGTACTTTAAGTAAGAAGAGTAACAAACCAAATCTAACATCAATGTTAAATAAGTAATGATCCTTAATTTAAAAAATATGGGAAAGGAACATAAATTAAGACAATATTGATGAATGATAAGTAACAATCAAAATTCAATCATTAATGGAAAAATTACATGAAATGGAAAATAATATTATTGAGTGAGAAGTAACAATCAAAACTCACTCAATAATTGAAAAAGTGTAAAACTATAGAAATAGATGCAAATGTATATAAAAAGAATGTAAAAAATGTTTAATTTTTTTAAATTAAACCAAGGAAGTTCTATAAATGTAAAGCAATGGTGTGAATAAAATAATCCATAGTCACTCAAACATATTGTTTTGTTCTAAAGATAGATAAAATAAAAAATAATAGTACTAGCATGTTTGAAGATGTGAAGAAGAATGAATATAGAAGTGAGTAAATATATTTAGAATCAAACTTACCTATCAAGGGGGGAATTAAATGGGTGGTGGTGGAGATATAGGAAAAATCAAGGTAGAGAAACTCTTTATCAAAATCAAGACACTAAAATTAAGTTTTTCAAAATAAGAGGACTTTCGACATTAAGGAATCTAAATAACTTCTAACCACACAAACCTTGGGTTATAAAAATAAGTATGAATATCATCCCATTACATATATATGTAGGAAAATTAAAATTGACTTACTTTACCACAACATATTCCATGTTACTCAGGATCCCTTATAGAGCCATTGATCTACTATGAATATTAAGTAGTTGCATGAGAAAGTAGGTAGTTGTAGTCATAAAAAATGTGAAAATTGGTAACTTGGGAATGGTTAAAGACACCCAACCCATAGGTCCCTCTTTCTTCCTCTCATGACCCTCTTAGGTTTATTTTCACTAATTCCCACTCATCTATAGCCTTATTGAATTGGTCCTAGCTCACCTAGATTGCTCTTTCCAAGACAAATCAATCCCCCTAAGTCCCATCTACTTAGGATAGTAGCACCAAACTTTGAATATAGTGTTAGTGCCACTCTTGTCCACTTTTGATACTATTATCTAAGTCTATTTATAGTCTCAATAGTCATTTTTTTTAATTCTCCATCCTTATCTTTTTCAACCTAATGCGAGTACATTTAAACCATGACCAATAGATCCATATAAAATCCCATTCAAATATCATTTGGAAAGGGTTGGGAAATATCACTAAGAAAGCAATAATATAAGTAAGAATACTCAATAAATCTTCCCTATTCTTTGTATATAGCCAACCAACACATTTACAAGTTCATTTAAATCCTTATATCAATCCCTACCAACCTCAAGCACATCTAGTTTAGTATTATGTATCTTTATATACACAATTTCACAAAGCACATCAAGTGGGGATAATTACATATGGATTGATCCCACTTCAAAGTATTGGTATGAAGGTAGTGTGCCCACACACAAGGTGTGAAGCATGTATAGTACATATTACACACACTAACCCCCACCCCTCTTACTCAAAATTGGTCAAATCATAATGGAACATATGGTTTGAAGTAATAATATGCTTTATAAGGAGCTATATATACTTCTAACTGGTAAAACTTCATACATAGGGTCAAACAGACATAACAAATAAAACCCAAAAAACTCATATCCTTAGGATAATAGAGGCATATGTGGATTATATCACTGGTGCCACTACTATCTAGTTCTAGTGCTCCTACCCAATCATAAAACAAAGTTCAAATCTCAATTTGTGATAGTGTCTCAGCCCTGTACAATGAATTCTAGCCTCTATCTTAGTTATTCAATCAGTTTCCAACTAAGTTTTGTTTTGTTCTCCTTATTACCATTTTTAGAAAAGTTTGAATTGTAATTAATTTACAAAAATGAGTAGCTTAACTATTTTCTATTTATTTATTGATTTTACTACTCAGACCCTTTGACTAAATTAGGAATAATACACCAATATTCCCAAAATTGTTAAATTATTTGGTAAACTTGACTCACTTCATTTATGCATAAAAATCCTAGAAAACCTAGGGTAATTTCCCTACTAATTTTTCATATTTTTTTTTGAATTTTTACCTACATAATAAAATCATAAATTGGTATTAAATTTTAAAATTTGGTAGTAATTTTAAAATAATTTTTTTTCAAACCCTAGTTTCCCATACTAGTTCTCAGTATTTTCGAGTAATTTTCCTATCATTTTTTGAAATTTTACTAGCATATTTAAATCAAAAAATCCATTCAAATTTCAAAATTCAATAGTAATTTTTAAACACATTTTACAAAACCCTAGTTTCATCTACTAGGTCTTGTTAAATCACTATTTTCCAAGAAATTTTTGATTTTTTTACTTGCATATATAACTCAAAAATTCACTTTCAATTTCAAATTTTCATAGTAAACAACTTAAATAATCATTTTTCAAAACCCCAAGTTTCATGTACTAGTTCCTATTTTCTTATTGAGGTATCACCTTACATGTTTGTGAGATTCATATCCTTTTTATGCAATTTCTAGTTAGCTATTGTTAGGAATTTACATTTCCTATATTCAGTATTTTGTTTATATACAACTTTACCTATTAAAAATTCTTGCACAAAAAATTTAATCAAATTTCAAATTGTTTTCCTACTTTACCAATGGCCCAATATACTATTTTTGATGAAACTGATAAAAGGGAAATTCAAGAACTTTTAACTAAACACCTTGACATTCAAGATGACATGCTTAAAATACTAAAAGAAGAAAAACAAAGAGTTAAAAATGGTCAATCTTCTCAAACCATAAAGCAACCAGTTACAAATGACACTATGGAGGCAACTATGTCTCAACAACCCCCTATAGCAACCCAACCTACCTCTATTCCACAAGCTAAAACTAATACATCTTTATCTCCTAATGTGGCACAACCCTTATGCAAGAGACAAAATATCTTCAATCAAATGTGCTACATCTTGAGTAAGGTGCCTCTAGACCTACACAAGATTTGGATTCTTTTGATCTATTGAATACACCATTTTCATGTCACATTGCTTCTACACCCTTGCCACAAGGTTTTGCTCAACCCAAGCTTATTCTATATGAATACAAGGGTGATTTAAAGACACATTTGAGATCCTTTCACATATCACACTTGGACTATGTACCCAATGACTGGCTACTTACCAAGATATTTCCACAAAGCCTAAAGGATTATGCTTTACAATGGTTATATAGTCTATTAAATTAGTCAATCAATGCATTCAATACTTTAGCCAACATGTTCCTAGCTCATTTTATCATTAACATTAGTGATAAAGTTTCATATGCTCAAGTTTCACAATAGAAACAAAGGTTAAATTAGCATCTCATAGATTATGTTCTTTAGTTTAAGAATATCTTGGCTAATATAAATAACCCCATGGCCAATAAAGAGTTATAGGATATCTTCAAATAGAGTCTTCTACCATCTTTACATGAATCAATTATTTTTGAAATATTTTCTTCCTTCACTAAATTATGTCACACACTAAAGGAAAGGTAATTCAAGTGAATTTCAATGGGCAAACTCAATTACACATTTATCTTAGACAAAAAAACAAGAGTAACAATAAAGTCCCATACAAAGTAAAGGTCAATGATAACAAGAGTCAAAATCAACCTACAATTAATGCAACTTTAGATCCCCTTTAGCAAGTGACTTTATCAACACCTCCTTGGTGAACCTTCAACAATCTACCAGTTTCTCCAGCTAGATTTTTATAGTAGCTATTAGAATGTAACATCATATCTCTCCCTCTTATTTTATAAATTGACCAAACAAAGCCTCTTCCATGGGGATATGATTAGCATGCATGTTTTGAGTTACATAGGGCACCAAGCTATATAAAAAATAGATGCATTGGTTTGAGACACAAGACACATGATTTGATAGATGAAAATCATATTGATCTTGGCACTTTAGTTGAGCCTCCTCAAGAAAATAAAACATAAGATAAATATTTGAAAATCCTTTTCCATGGCATTCCAAATAGGAAATAGGGGACACATCAAGGGTTCACCATGCATATCATGCACATCCCCCACTAGATACATATAGGGCACCTTTAGTTGAGACACATTCTTTGAACAACATGACTGGTGTATAAAATTATAGAGTTATAGCTAGACCTTCCATCTCCTTCTAAGAGCAAGAGATTATTTAGGATGATGCAAATTATCATGCACTCTTCATCAGATCTTACATTCATAATCATCATATGCATAGTGTTATCATAAATAATGGATATAGTGTGAACATGTGTACTATGACATTATTAAAACATTTGGGATATTCAAATCAAGATATTACACTAACATAGTTATTATAGGATTCAATGGGCACATACATAGTTCATTAGGTGAGATCATACTTCCTTTACAAGTTGGCCCAACACACGTGGCCACATCATTCACTATAGTTCCTAGTGTATGAGTTTTTGATATGTTACTTGGTCAACCATGGATCTAGAAAGATAAGTAACTTCTATATTTCATATATGCATAAAATTCATCCATGCTAATCAAGTTTTTATATTTAGTGGGGTTCCATATGAGTTACCACTCCCCATTTTAGAGCCATCTTCTAATTTGTAGTCACCAGTTCTAGTTTTACCACTAGTTTCAATTTTGCCACCAGTTATAGTTCTTCCTCTAGTTCTAATTTAGACATAGTTAAGGCATCCATCACTAGCACAAAGAGTTCATACACCTCCACATTCTTAGGATTCTAGATAGCTTCTATTTATAGTGTTCACACCTATGGTAGTATCATTGAGATCTCATGCATCTACTCATAGAACACATGTTTAGAGAGCTTCTCCTACTACCATATGAGTCCTTAATATTCTTAAAGTTTCATCAACTTATAAAATTTTCAAAAATACAAAAACAATACAAAATTTTAGAATATAAAAACATACAAATAACATTCAAAAACACCAAAAATATTTTTATTGTATGCATCATCCATGCTTTACATTTCCACTACTATGTTAGACTTACATTTTTTATTTTATGCTTATTACTTGTCAATTTATCTACAATACCATACTTTACATGATCTTGTTTTGAGTGTGTATAGTGACATTCATCTCTTTGATTGCTTTACTCTACCCATTGAGGGGGAATCCTACTTATACATCAAGATACACATCAATATACATACCCATTGGGGGAATTTTCTACATGACTACACTATCTAGGTTATGTCATTCCTACACCTCACACTCTAGTTATTATGTTGATTTACATTACTTACTTGCTTACATAGATTATTCAATCAACACTCACTAGTATATAGCACTTGTGTATTCCTTAGCATATACCTAGTCTTTTACTAACATGTTTTGTATACTTTCCCTCTTGATTTGATTAGTTAGATGTGATTTTACTTATAGTTCCTTACATACTTTCTTTTATTTATCAGTGGAGCTAGATTATTTGCATTTCTTAGTTCTTATTTGTCTCTTATATGTGCTTTAAGACATTTTCCAATGTCCTTTACTTTTATTCATGTGTGTGCCATAAGACATTTTCCAATGTCCTTTTTATGTACTATTTTATGTGATTATGGCTTCCACACCAATTTTTCTTAGTTTAATTTTATGTGTATGTGGCATTTGAACATGCCTTCTATGTTTGATTTCTTGTTTGAATGACATGTTCCCATGTCCCTTGTTTGCTTGTCCCCTTGGCCAATCTTGTATGTTTCTTGCTTCTTTATTTATATGTTTGTTGCTTATTTATTTCTCATTGTTTGCAATGCCATGATTCACATCATGTATTTATCTTGTTTTCTTGGATGCCATAATGGACATCATTCTCCATCTCTCCAACTAACAGCTAACAACTAACCAAACTTCTCATTTTAATTCTAAATTATTATATTACATTACATTGTTATATCTATCTAGGCATACCCCTATTGATCTAACAATCTATTAACACAAATAATGTTATATCTTGAGATATTTGATTGATTATCATTGATATATCATGTATCTTTGCAACATAATACACTTATAAGGATCTTTATTTTGAGGGAAGTCATTACAGGGGCTTCATTCCTACCCTTAGAAGAGGAGGAAACAAACAAGGGTTTTGTCTTAGAGACTAGAGATCTTAACAATAAAAATAATAGTTTTTAGAAAACCTAGAACAATAACCAAACATCAAAATAGTCAGAATAGACTAGGCAAATAGTCCAAAATATAGAATAGGTAGTAGACTTGGCCTTGGATAATAGTACCCAACTTGGACAATAGTGTTAGTGCTACTAGTGTCCAATTTTTATGCTCATGTTCAAATAGCAAAAAAATTATATTTTCTAGAAATGGATAAAAACGTAAGTTCAGTTATAATTTTGTTAGCTATAGTTCAGACATGACTCAATACTTTTAGTATAATTTTTATCAAATAATCTATATATAAGGGGCATCATACGTAGCATGATGGCTCTTGCTTCAAATTTTAGATAGGGAAGTTGGTAAAACTTTCATATCATAATCCATATTTTAGACACCAGTGATTGGGGGCAACATGCATGACACATTTGTTTTCTTTTCTTTTTGAGTTCAACATTACCTAGGAATTCTTAGTAGTTGTATGCCTTATTACATTTAAAATTAGTTGGCATCATTTTGGAATGGATTTCATATAATCCTAGCTTTCATATTCTTGGGTACCTGAGTTCTTGAGTGGATTTCATATAAGCATAGTACACTACTTTTGGACTGGCTTTCATGTAAGCCTCATATCCATCTTTTAGAGTGGCCAAGAGTGTCCTAGATTATAGCATACATTTAGCTATCAATGCCAACATTTTTAGATCATAGTACATTCATGGGCTTTCAGATATATCTCATATGACACATATTTCATATTGGTATTAGTTCATAGCTTCACTTCATGGGGAAATGATGGAGTCAAAGGATTATCTATCCTTTATATTTTTGAGCTAAAAATATTAGACACACAGTCTAGACATTGATTAAAATATACACGACCACCTAGCTTCACTTAGTGGGTGATGATGGAGCTAAAGAGATAGCCTTTGCATTCTTGATCCACTCATGGGGAATTGAGCACTTAGCTCCATCCACAATATTACTCTTGGCACAACATCATCTAGAATTATTTAGTATCACTTAACATCATAATAGGTTTTGTATTAGTCTACATACCTAGTGAGGTGTATTCATTCTTTTCTCTTCCTCTGTCTCTCTTACCTAGCCTTGTATGTTATTATTTTAGATATATAATATCTAGTAAGAACTGATCTAATATTTGTTTTTTATTGTAGATTCACACTTCACATTTTGCTCTCTCTACACATACCCAGTATCACATAGCTTCACAAACTTCACCCTTGTAAGTAAGTTTAGGTACACTTTCTTTTTTTCCTTTATCCTAGTATTTTTCTTCATTGTATTACTAGAATAAAGGGGGGAAATGTAGTCATATTAAATATTAAAATTATTAACTTGAGTGTGGTTAAATACACTAAACATATATATCCCTCTTTCTTTCTCTCATGACCCTCTTAGGCTTATTTTCACTAATTCTCAGTCATCCATAGCCTTCAAAACTTGATCCTAGCTCACCCAGACTGGTTTTTCATAGATAAATCAATCTCCCCAAGTCCCATCTTCTCAATACAATATCAACACACTTGGAATATAGCATTGGTGTCACTCTTGTTTCCTTTTAATACTACTATCCAAGTCTATTTTTGGCCCCAACATTCAATTTATTCTAGTTCCCCATCCTTATCCTTCACCCTAACATGAGTGCATTTAACCCATAACCAATATATCCTTATTAAATACCATTCAAAGATCATTTGGAAATGGTTTGCTAATATCACTAAGAAATCAAGAATAAAAGCAAGGCTACTCAATCAATATTCCCTATTTTCTACATATAACTAGCCAACACACTTACAAGCTCATTTAAATCCTTAAACCAGTCTTTATCCACCTCAATCACATGTAGTTTGGAATTTTGCATCTTCATATACATAATTTCATTAAGCATATCAAGTGGGGAGAACTACATATGTCTTTATCCCTCTTCGAAGTATTGCTATGTAAGCAACATGCCCACACATGAGGTGTGAAGCATGTCTAGTGCATCTTACACACACTAACCCCCCTCCCCCTCTTACTCAAAATGGGTCAAACCATAATTAAAGATAGGGTTTTAAGAATTAATCTACTCTATAAGTAGCTATACAAACTTCTAGCTGACAAAATTTCATAGACAGGGTCACATAAGCATAGAGAACAAAAATAAAAAAGCTTGGATCCTTAGGACAATAGTAGTAGAGGTGGACTATAGCATTGGTTCCACTACTATCTAGTTATGATACTCTTTTCTAATCACAAAATGAAGTTTATATCTTAGTTTTTGATAGTGTATCAGTCCTACATAGTGAATTCTAGCCTCTATCTCAATTGAATCAATTATTTTCCAACTAAGTTTTTTTTCTTCTCCTTATTACCATTTTAAAAAAAGTTTGAATTGTAATTAATTTACATAAATTTTTATCTTAATTATTATCTATTTCTTTACTGATTTTACTACTCAGACCCTTTGAATAAATTTATAATAATACACCAATATTCCCAAAAGTATTAAATCAGTAGCACTATAGATAATTTTAAATTCTCCTATCCAAATCTACTAGCCTACCACACCCTAATGGACCTCAGCTCTATTATGAGGCCAACTATGAAGTTTAAGATTTGATTATGAATAAGATAAGTGCTATGAATCACATATTTTGGTATGATTTAGACTTTTTGATTTTAACTTTTTGATAGCCTTTCTAATCCCCCTCCATATGGATTTAAAGAACCAAACATGGGTGATAAAAATGACTATCATTTTGAAAACATTGAACTTTGTTTCTAAGATTGAGGACGTTATAGAGCATGGTTTTTAAGAATCTTATTTATTCATGTTATATAAAATTTCTATCTTGACATTGACCTTGTTTTATCCAAAGTGGAATGAAAGGAATGGAAATCAATGGGAAACGAACATGAAAATATTTGAGATACCTAAAATCAAAAAAAATGTGAAAGGGATACAATGAAAAGTAAGTATGATTCCTTATCATAATAATGTATTTAATTGTATGGAAACATGCTAACATAGTTTGATTTGCAATGTTTAGCTACAAAAGAAACAAAATTTGAGGCTAAAAGTATGGAATCACAAAATTTTAACCATTTTTGCACATTCTAAGAAGAACACTTGGTTTGTAAATAGGTTTGAAAGAATACATAGATTTTATGAGGAGAGTTTGGTCCTATCCATGGTCTTAAATTTTAACTCATAAATAAAAATCTAAGTAGGAATAAAGTGTGAAAAATAGTATTTGTGAGGAATGCCTAGTCTTATCCATGGTCTTACACTGCAACTCACAAAAGAAGGAATATAATAAAAAAAGGTTTGTAAAATAAAAAAACTTATGATCAAAGAGAAAAGTTATGTAAAAAAGGGATGTATGAAATAAAATATATTAATGATTAAAATAAGGTCCTATACACATTATTACAATGCAATTCTTGAATTAAATGAAAATAGAAACCAGAAGACCAAAAAGGGAGACTAAGGTTTGTGTATAGAATAGACTGTTGAAGAGAAGATATCATTGGAGATATCTTGAAATAAGTGTTAGTAGGGTAGTATATAAGATTATGAAAAAAATGTGAATATTTAATAAAAATGTTTCTTCAAAAATTGTGTATTAGTGGGCTCTTTGAAAACATACCCTTCATTAGTTTGTAGATTATAAGTACTATGACCAAGAATGTATTTTACTAAGTAAGGGCCCCACCATTTTTGGGCATATTTTCATTCTTTTTCATGTGTGTAATATAATTTAAGGACTAAGTCACCAACATTAAATGTGTGTACTTTGATATTTTTATTATGTTGTTTAGCAATGCAAGCCTTGTGTTAGTGGTTATGTCGTAAATCAACCAAACAATGTTTATCAAGAAAATTTAAAGCATGAATATAAGCTTCACATAATTCTTAATCAAGAATTATACCATAAAGAGATATACGTAAATATGGTATTTTAAATTCTAATGGTAATACCAACTCATAACCATATATAAGTGGTAATGGTATTGCCTCAGTGGCAGTACATATGCTAGTATGGTAAGCCTAAAGTATGGTATATAGATGAAGTTGTCAATCAGTATGATTTTATTGAATAGTATTTTTTAATATTTTATTTAGAATTTTTTTAGTGGCCTCTACTTGGACATTACATTAAGGATGGTAAGGTGTGAAAAAATTATGGGAAATTTTAAATTTAGCATATAATTGTTCCATGTCACTATTTTTGAAATTACCATCATTGTCAAAGATAATGGTATGGGGAACTCCAAAATGACAAATGATTTGGTTAAGGATAAATTTTTAAATATTATTTCGCATGACATTGACAATAGGCATAAATTCTACCCATTTGGTAAAGTAATTAGTAGTAATGATAAAGACATGGCCATCTTGTGACTAAGGTAGTTTACCAATGAGGTATAATCCTCATATATAGAATGGCCAAGGAGACTCCACTGTTTATATTTTAGATGGTGGTTAGTGGATTAAATCATCATGGAGTTGACAAGGATTACACATTTTTGTAAAATTAATATAATATTTTCTAGACTAATCCAAAATCAACACATATATAAGTATTTACAGGTCATAGTGTGTCCACTATAGTGACCACCATAAATTTCCCCATGTGCTTGTTATAGGAGAGTAGGAACCTCTTATTACATTACACAATGAAATAGGGTTCCTTATGTATTATGATAGTAAAGGTTTTTGTATCAAAATACATACTTGAAATCTTGTTTACATATTCAAGTATTTTCATGAGATTTTATGTTTGTAATGTAAGTTTGATCTTGAAGAAATTGGATTATATTTTTACACCATAGGTTTTGTTGAATAATGATAACCTAAATGTGACAAATGAGCAAATCAATTGGTTTGATTGAATAATGAAATTTTCTTATTTGGTTAATAAATTGGGAGTCATTAAGTACATGATGATGGTAAAATAGATATGTTGATGAAATAAGAGAATTAACTATGGTATTTTGATCTCTTAAAATTAGTTCAATGGTAAAAGAATCAAATTATTTGAAAAATGTGGCAGATATTTGATGATATATGATTATATTTTAGCTTTTTCATTGATAATCACCATTAACCTAGTGACAAATAAGTTATGAGTCACCTAAAGTGTGTAGATATGGGATATCTAAGTTGAATACTACTTTTATGCCTAATATTAGAGCTTCATATTTGACCATGTTATTAGTGACATAAAAATTTAATCTAAATGATAAAGGTATGATCTTACCATGTGGATTTGTTAGAATACATCTTTCCCCAACTCCTTGGATACATTTGGCACCATCAAAGTGGAGGGTCTAGGTATCTTCATGTAAATTAATGGTAACTTCAAGTAGTTTTTTGATAACTACTTTGGGTTTAGTGGTATCAATAATGGTATAGGCATCTTCTTGATTATTTGCTTCTAGATCAGCAATGAAATTATGAAAATAAACTTTGAGAGAGATAGCTTAGTTAAGACCTTTAATATAAATAATGTTTTCATTGGGGAGATTATCTTGAAGGTGATTTTTAGATGGTATTGGGGCCACCATGAGTTAGTCACTGATGACTTTTCCTTTGACATATTTTTGTGTAAAAATTCTAAGGTCAAATTCCATTAGGAGGACCATCCATTTTCCAATTCTATCTCTAGGTAAGAATTATTTGGAGAAGAAATAATGAAGTAGATCAAAGTGAACAATTACATAAGTGTTCTAGTAGACCATATAATGATTAATATTTTTAGCTATGAAGTAGATATCAATCCAATCACGTTTTAATTTGGTATAATGTTTTTCATAATCAATGAATCTATGACTAATGTAATAAATAGTGTAGTCTCTACCAGAATCATCTTGTTAGGAAAGCATTTAACCAACTGATATGGGGCTAAAAGAGGTATATAAGATTAAAGGATGGTTTTTTTAAGGTGGTCAAAGAGTAGGACGATGGAGCAAGAATTATTTCATGTTATCTAAATATTTTTTGCATGAATTTGTCTATTTTAGAGAATTACCTTTTTTGAGAAGGGAATTGATAGAGTATATATGGTAACCCATTTTTAAGATGAACCATTGAGTTTCCCCAAGTTTTCCAAGGTAAGTACATATGTCAGGAATGGAGTGAAGAATGGGAATTTTGATGATAGCATTTATTTTCCCAATATCGACATCAATTCTTTGAAGAGAGACTAAGAACACTAAAAGTTTACTAGATGTAACTCCAAATAGACATTTGTATGGGTTAAGTCTAACTTTATATTTGATTAGTCAATATAAAATGAAATCCAGATCAGTGAGGTGCATTATATGAATTTTATATTTGGAAATGGGATCATTGACATAGCTTTCCACTATCTTGTATATAAGATCATGGAAAATGTGGGTCATTGCATGTTGATAGGTTACTCTAACATTTTTTACACCAAAAGGCATTTTGATGTAATAATAAGTACCCCATTCTATAGTAAATTTTGATTTATATTGGTCTTTAGGATCTATGTGAATTTTTTTATAGCCTAAGAAACCAACCATAAGTGATAACATTTCATATTTAGTAGTGGAATCAACTATAACATATATTGAAGGTAAGGGGAAGTTATCTTTTGGACATGTCGAGTCAAGATTATGAAAATCAATGCAATACAAATGACCATGGTGACTTTTTTACAAATGGAAATGATGTTTGATACCCATTCTAAGTAGTCAACCGGTTTGATGAATTTGGCCTCCAAAAGTTTAATATTTTCTTTGTGACATAAGGTAGAAATTTCAAGTGGAATTTTTTATTATTTTTGTCTAACAAGTTTTGCATCTGGTTAATTGATGATATTATCTATGATGATGTTAGGATTAGTGATGAGCCCTATAAATGTCCTATTCTTTTCCTCATCTATTTCTCTCATCCTTATTGTTTACCATGCTTTTGAGTAATTTCCCATAAGTTTCCTTCCTTAATTTTCCATAATCTTGTAAATAGCATTATGTTTCCATACTCTTTAAACAGTTATAATTATGTATTCGAATTAAATATATGTTATTTATATATTGATTTAGGATGATTTTTCTATAATTTGTTTTAAGGATGTTTTGGATAAATAGGTATATAGCATGGAACATCTTGTAGCAAAGAAATTTTATTACATGGACTATCCTGCGGCCACTATGTGGCCAAAGCCATGAATGAACAAATTTTGATTCCTCTTTCAACTAAATCATAGAAAAAATTATAACCTCCATGAATCCCAATGAGGAAGTGGTTGAAGAATGAAATAACTTTGTTTGTCTTATAGCAATGTTGTAGTAATCACATGAAGGATGACTTTAGTAGAAAGAGCCAATTTTGGTTATCCTAAGTCAAAAGTTTCTTAGATTAGAATATATATTGTTTTGTATAAAAAAAAATCATTTGTGGTATATATATGTGTTTAATATAATATTTGAGATATGGTATATGTTTATTAAAGATTATCATAAGTACATTTTGTCAAGAAAATGTTAATGTAATTTCCTGCGGTAATTCATTGATGCATTTTTTATTAATATGAACAAACAATTTTGAATTCAATTAAGTATTATGAGAGAAAGAATTGAAGCTAGATTCAAAAGGAGGAAGGGCCCCCTTTGGAATTCTAAAATAATAATCCAACCCATTTAAATAGCTAAGCATGTTATTTGATTTCTTTATGCATTATGTGTTTTATTTTTGAATTGTGTGATTTACATTCTTACTTAGATTTATTTAAGGAAGCTTTCAATGTGTAAAAAATTATTTCATAGTATTATGTTTATATTTAAATTCTATCATTTCATTTACTGCATGACTTCAACATCTTAGATTATAATTAGTAGAAGGTCAAATTAGAAGATTGAGTGTGCACATATAATGAAGTCATCCTATCAAGTCTACATCCTTAGATTGACATTTAAATGAATTAGAAGGCATATGTCTATGGTAACTCTCCTTTTTAATTTTTATCAAGATAAGTATATCTGATTGTGAATCAACAACTAGTCATTTTTAGTGTCATTACCAGGGAAGGGTGTCTCACACTTATAAACTTCAATATTGATGGTAATTATTTCTAGATGTTTATTATTTTTATTTCTAAATCTTATTGTTCTTTAGATTAAATATTTATTTATTTAATATTTTAAATTTCCCTTTTTTCAAGTAGGATTGTGTATATTTTCAAAAACACCCATATTACTAACCCTATGCAAGTAGGGTGGGCAAAAAATTAAAAAAAAAGTGGTTGATGTATATAAAGTGAAGGGGACTATAGAAAGATTTTTGCTTGAATCATAAATCATTGTTGTAAAATTAGAAATTCATCTTTTAGCAACTAAGGAATATGAAGGAATTCTTGAAGGTCACTCATAGTTGTTAATAGAAGAGGTAGAGAAGGAAGAATTTTTTATTGGACTGGTAGCACAAGTTAGAGACCTTGAGGAAGTTCATATCCTTAGAAGTGACCCACATTTACCACCTTTCAAAATTATCACCTTATCACCTCATACTTATAAATATGAAGTTTGATTCCCTCCATTTCCCAAATTTCTTGCTAAGGAGGCATTCAAGGCTATTCTTTCTCCAAGAAGAAATACTAGGCCAATAGAATCTTCTAATTTAGAGAGACTCTTTGATGAGACACTAGCTAATGCTTATGAAACCTCCACACCATCCCCATTGTATAGAAAGCCATATATTCCAAAGAAAAAAGATAAAATATCCATATTTTACACCCCAATAAATAAAATAATTGATAGGAATTTTGAGTGGTGGGGAGCAACAACCTATGGTCTACCAACATAAAGAGTATTCATGGGCGATCACTAGGAAGAAAACACTACCAATGAGTTTGCTAATTTTGAATTTCCTATCCTTACCCCTAACAAAAATGAACCTATGAAGAATATACATCACTCTACCCTCCCTAATTGTAGGGGGAAAGTATCTAAGGATCCAGACACATTTATTTTTTAGTTCAACATCTTATATCATACTATGATTATAATATAGATGCTCATAGATTAAAATTATTTCTAGTAACACTAAAAGATGCAACACTTAGATGGTTCATGGGAGTCAAAAATGATGCCATTTCTGCTTGGAAAGAAATGAAGGAAAAGTTTTTGATGAAATACCAAGACTATTATAGAGGTAGGAACTATAGGAGAGATGACATATTCTAAATGACATAAGCTGATGATGAGTCATCAGAAGAATATATGGATAGATTTTTATTCAACTTGTAAAAATATAATTAGACTATAGTAGAAAAGGAATTAGTTAAGCTAATATTTCTAAAATTAATTAGAGATGTTTGTATAGAAGCACTAGATCTAATGTCTGGTGGTGATGTTTCTACACTTCTCTTTGATGAACTAATAGATCTATGTATAAACTACTGCAGATCAACCATGAATAAAATTAAGGGTAGAACCCTTCCTATAACATCTACATCAAAACTATCTAAAGGTGAAGTTATCAACCTACTCCTAGACATGAAGTAGGACATTATCAGAGATATAGTTACTCAGCTTGATACATTACATACATGAAGGAAGCAAGAATAAATTGATAAAGCCTTAGCCACCTATTACCTTAAATGAAAAATGAAGGTGAATTGCTCATGCCATTCTATGAAAGCTCAGGTAGCCAACATAACTATGGAGAATCCTAAAATGGTAGAGCTACATGCTATAGGAGAAGATGAGAATCAATTTTTTTTAATGGCTCATTAGAAACCATGGGTTCAAAGATTAGTTATGTCATCAAACTCTATGTTTACAAATTCTCAATTCTCAAATAATCCTCAATATAGTTCTTAGATGAATATACTCAATAAAAATTGGTCCCAAATAAATTGGCAGATACCCCAAAATCATTTATGGATGTAATATGATGGATAAAAACCTCAATAAGGGAAATTCCAAAACCAACAATGGTTCTTTCCCTCTAAACCATGGTAATATTAATGGAGAGGTAATCAAGTATTTTCATAGCAAATGCAACAATCATAAAAAAAATAATTAGACATAATTTTAAACACACAACAACATACTTGAACCACTCATTACTCACCCAACCCATCCCTAATCCTACCAATAAGTTGGTTCAACCAACACAATCCACTAAAATAATGCAATATCCAACATACACCTTAGATATTAATCAAGTTCAACTTCGCTCAAGTCTTTTTCTTCCACAACCCCCTCACCCATAATTATATAACAATTTGAACAAACTCCACTCCATAATATTCCAAATCCACCCATGGCCAATCCTAAGCCAAGTCCATTCAAAAATAAAAAAGAATCTGACAATCCTCCTTTTTTGGAGAGATTGAACATATCAGTCCTGAACTAGAACCCAAATTTGATATCTTAGGACAACTCAAGAATGTGTGCATAAAAATCCCACTCTTTCAAGAAATAATGAATGTTCCTATCTATAATAAATCTATTAGAGAGTTATGTTTGAAAAAACTAGGAAGAAAGAAGAAGGATCTTAAAATAGTCTAGGTCATTAGCCAACTAGCAAATATTATGTTGGGAAATATAGTTCCCCCAAAATATTCAAATTTGGTAAGTATTATAGTTAATGTTAGTATCCATAGCCAACCCGTCTCTAATACTTTAATTGACTTGGGTTCAGCCATAGATTTGATGACCATGGAGACCATGCAACAACTAAAACTTACCACTCTCCATCAAACACCCACCATCCTTTAGATGGCTGATAGATCAATTGTTAAACCTAAGGGGATTATTGAGGACCTTGTTATCACTTTGGACTCTTGGAAATATCCCAAAAACTTTATTATTTGATAGATAAAAAGTAAATTAAGGGCTATCCTCTCATCCTTAAATTCCCATGGTTGGCCATCATTGATGTTTTTATTGGTTATAGATCAAGAAAAATGCTAATTTCCAATAGAAATAACACCAAGAAATTAGTTCTATATCCATTGACTTAGTCTTCCCAGAATGATGGCCCAAACCCTTAGATTGATAACTTTGAGGAATTTTTATCCTTTTTGAATTTCTACATAATTGACCAGATTTCACCTCTATAAACATAAGAAGAAGACATTATCCTTATTGGTATCCTAAAAAACACCTATCGATAGGATCCTATAGCTAAAAACCTACTAGAATGTATGCCATGCCCTCTTTAGAATACATTTCCTAAAAATCATCTTGCTAAAACTACAAGAGATATTTGGGCATTCCATCAATTATTTCCCCATCAATACATCTATCTTCTTTTAATCACCAATGTAGAAACCATGTTTTCTTTAACAAAGTAAGTAGACACTATACCAAACAAACCTCTTAACATTAGCACCTCCTTAACACCCTAGTAAGAAAGTTAGTTACTTATAATGTTGATAAAGCACATAATAACATTTGATTGGGATTACCATGACATGAAGGAATACCCCTAGATTTATGAATTCATCACATTTACATTAAAGAAGATTGAAAACCTATTCACTAACCCCAATGATGAATGAATCTTGTAGTTAAATATATTGTCAAAATTAAGTTGTAAAAAATCTTGGATGCAGGATTTGTTTATCCTATTTTGGATAGCTAGTGGGTCTCTCCCCTGGTCATTATCCCTAAGAAAGGGATAAAATGGTGTATTTTCATTGACTACCAAGAATTGAATGTTGCTACCAAGAAGGATCACTTTTTCCTTCAATTTATTGATGAAGTGTTGGATACATTAGTAGGGAAAAATTAATTTTCCTTATTAGATGGCTATAGTGGTTATAATCAAATATGAATTTCTCCATTAGACCCAAATAAAACCACTTGTACTTGCTCTTGGGGAGCCTATTCCTATGCCATCTTACCATTTAGCCTTTGTAATCCCCTAACCACTATTCAAAGGGTTATTTGAGCATATTTTTTGATCTCTCCCATGACTATGTTGAAATCTACATGGATGATTCATTTTCTATGGATGGACATTAAAATAAATGTTGACCAACCTAGAGAAACTTTTTCAATATTAAAAGGACCACCAATTATCTATGAGCAATGAAAAATATATGTTGATGACTAAAGGGATTGTATTGGGACATCACATATCCCCTACTAGAATTCAGGTCGACCTAGTAAATATAAGTATCATCAAGGATATACCCACACCAAATAATATGAAAGATGTTAGAATTTTTTTAGGACATACTAGTTATTATAGATGATTCATCAAAGATTTTAGTAAAATTTCCACCCCATTGTTTGGATTGCTTATTAAGGATGATGAATTTTCATGGACTAATGATTGTCAAACTACATTTTAGTAACTCAAATACCTTCTCATAATAAATACTATTATGAGAGGGTTTTATTGGAAAAAGCCTTTTCACATCCACACAGATGCATTTGACACCACTTTAAGAGTTATCCTTGGCTAAAAAGATGAATTTCTAAGTTATGTAATCTATTTTATCAGCAAGGATCTTCAAGGGTTTAAACTCAACTACATTGTAATATAGAAATAATTTCTTTCCATCAATAAATTTTAACACTAAATTATATGTTACCAAGTATTCATCCATACAGATCATACAATAATCAGGTATTTAATGAGCAAACCTACTGTAACAAGCAAGATAATTCAATGGTTGTTTTTGTTATAAGAGTTTGATATTACCATTATGGGTAGACTAGGTAAGGATAATGTAGTAGTAGACTTTATATCTTGATTAAAAAATGATGAGCATAATCCTATTATTGATGATTATTTTAATGATGAACATTTATTTACAGTAACAATTCAATCTATTTATTTTGTAGATATTGTTAACTATCTTATTATAGGATCAATACCATACCATTTCTCACCTAGGAAAAAACAACATCTAATCCAAAAGAGTAGACATTAATCCTAGATTTTAGGATATTTCTTTATCAGTAGACTAGCTTCAAATATGAGAAGATGAAGCTTATGACAATCTCAGATCATACCATGATGAACCTTATGGGGGTCATTTTGCTACCAAACAAACTTCCATGAAAGTACTCACTGTTAGATATTATTGGCCTTTTTGCATAAGGATACCATGATGTATACCTATAGATGTGATCAATTCTAATGTATGAGAAAACCCACTCACTCTGATGAAATACCATTATAATCATAACTAGTTCTGGAAACCTTTGACAAATGGGGATTGGATTTTGTAGGTCTCATTGATATTAAATCTAACAATAAGAAATATATACTAGTGTGTTTTGATTATGTCACAAAATGGGTAAAGGTCAAAGCCTTAACTCATGCCCTAGATGAGAAGGTAGTCGAGTTCTCATATGAATAAATATTCACCCACTATGGAGTATTATGAGAAATAGTCACATACCAAATCCCACATTTCATATCAGACCTCACAACTACCTTGGTTAAAGAATATGAAATCAGACACAAAAAGCCTACCCCTTACCATCTTTAGTCAAATAGTCAGGTGGAAGTGACAAATAGAGGATTGAAAAATATACTCACTAATACTATCAACCTACATATAAAATATTGGTCAACTCATCTTCTAGAAGTAGTCTCAATTTATAGAGTCACTTAAAAAATCACAACTAGTCTCACTCTATATGAACTAGTTTATGGTAAAAAGCCTTTTTTCTCCATTGAGTTTGAACATAAAACATTAAGTATATCAGTTGATTTGGGCTTCTATCTTTCATAATCTCAACAAGACAAGATCATGTAGTTTAATGCACTTGATGAATTAAGAAAGGAAAAACTTCATCACATTGAAACAATGCAAAGATAATGTGTGGGTTAGAATGATAGGAACATCAATACTAATAATTTCCAACTTGGTGATCGTGCACTCCTTTTTAAATATAGATAAAAGGATCATAAAGGAAAGCTATAGTCCATATGGCTTGGGCCTTATAAGATTGAACAAGTTTTTGACAATGGAGTTGTAAAGCTCATGACCATTGACTCTATTTAGTTTTTACTAATTTATAATGTCCATAGGCTCAAGTTATATAAGAAACCATTTTTCAAGGAAACTCTCACTCACCAACTTCTTGAAGAACAACATCCATCTCTTTTCCATGAAGCAAATCAACATGTTCTTACAACTAAAGGGTATTTCTATCATCCTTCTCTAATATTTTTCAAGAGTAGTAAAGATTCATGAAACTAAGAACAAGACATTCACAATGGCTTGGTTCAAGCTGAATAAAATCCTACATCCTAAATTCCTATAGTTCTAGTTGAGTTTAGACTAGAAAATCTAAAAATTAAAATTAAAAAGTTTAGCAATGAAAACCTTTGAGCATTTTTGATGGATGTTGTCTTACAAAACTAGGTCACTAACTGATCAACATTCATTAAAAGAGAGATAGAGAGAGAAAGGGCACTATTGTAATAAATAAATTTGTTTTTGATTGCAGATTCATTCTCTTAGAGTATAAATATATTTTCCTTCTCGCTACAAGATGAAAAATTTGTTGTTATAGGAAACACTTGTTGCTAAAAGATGAAAATTTTATTTTTACATGAAAAATTTCTTGCTATAGGATGTTTTATTATCATTCCATGCTACATAAATCATTTTGGTCCCAATCAAATGATAACACATGCTAGACCACCACTTCAAATCATCATTTGGGCATTAATGAAATGTATTCCTACAAGTAACAAGGTAATTATTTTATATTTATTTCATGTCATAAATATTAATTATTACTAAGATGATAGGTCTTAATGCTATTTACACATCACTATATCTTCTCCTTATCATGACAACTCACTATATATTCTCCTTTTTTGATTAATGTGACCTTTGGTGCACTGTTGCCACCACCTTTTTTTATTACCATGAGCTCTTTGTGTATGTCATATTTATCCCTTGAGGAAAAGTGACAATTTAAGTTGGGGGTGAATATTTTCCATAATTCAAATGGAATATTTCACTCCCAAATCAAAAAAATTCAAACATTTCACTAATGCTACAAAACCCTTGATATAATAACATGGACTTGAAACTCAAATTTCATCTCATAATATGGGAGGGGACTTAATTAAACATGATCCAATTAATATCAATCCTTTAACCAATAGCCCAAACATTCTAGCCTGATTAAAAAATGTAGGATGGGTGTAATATTTTAAGAGGATTCATGCCCTAGATCAAGGAATTGTAGAAGAGTTCATTAGATCATTACATAATAACTTGACAATAGTGAGAGGAATAGATATAAGGCTCAAAAAAACCATCATTAGTAGAGTAACAAGATTGACATGAATATGGGAGGCATGACAATAAAAATTTAATGTTGAAGTATAGATTTAAAAATTCATCATAGGAAATGAAAGCCTAGAAACTTCAAAACAGGGCACTACATAGTTATCTTTACCAAGAAGATGGGTCAAAGCTACTTAGTTCATCTATATATTTTTTACTTGTGAAGGGAGGTATTCCATGTTTCATGGCATTCACTTAAAATTCATGAATCATTTATGGCATGGTTTAGAGATAAACATCCCCAACTTCTTTCTCCATGTGATCATAAAAATGGTAGAGGCAATTTCAAAAAGTTAATTCCAAAGATCTTTCCCATCATTATTAAATCCAGTTGATTGTTCAAGACTATTTACAAAGGACTAGACCCAACATAAGTTGGGAAGAATTTTTCTAAGTAATAAGAAACATAAAAAGTGATAGAGATAAATGAAATAGAATAATAATTAGAGGTAGAAGAAAAAATATCAAAAAAATCCCTTCTTATAGCTCCATAAGAACCTATAGCAAAAAACCTTCCTACAGCTCCATAAGAACCTATAGAAGGAAACCTTCCTATAGCTCCACAAGAACCTATAGAAGGAGACATTCTTGTAGCCACATAAGAACCTATAGTAATGACTGAAGAAAGTACTTCCATAAGTAAGGAATCTAGAAGAAAAAGGAAGAAACTCATTCCTTAGCCTGATTCAGAGGAGTCTCAGGAGGAACCTCCACCTTATCCAAAAAAGGCCAAGGTAACCTCTACTCCTCATATATCTCATAGATTGAGAATAAAAAAGAGAACTAAACCTTCTTCTATTATTGAAATTAATGAAGAATCTAGAAAAAAATAGGCTACCAATAGTAATGAATCTCTAGAGGCTAAAACAAACAAGGGAGAATATTATTTAAAATATAATCAAGAGATAGAACAAGTAGAGCATAGTCTTGAAGAATTGCAAGAGGAACCAATACAGTAATAAGTGGAAAAAATAGAGTAACCTACCATACAAGTGGAATTTTCTACACTATAGTAAGACCTACAAGAAATTGAGAGACTAAAAAAGTAGCTATAGGATCAGTTTAGAGGAGGATTGGATGCACTTGTTGTAGTAGCTCTTCAGTTGTAACCCTCTATTGAAGACCATGTTTTAGGCATTATTTATCAACCTGTTATATATTTAAATTAATAAGAAGAACCTACAACTTCCAAATAAGTCAGGTATCATTTTTCATTTACAATATCTTCTAAATTGATGAATTGGATGGATAATCAGTTTGAAAGTCTAAAGGCATTAACAAAATAAAACAAGAAATTGAAAGAAGATAATAGGTTGAAGGAAAAATGAATCTCTAAACTACAATAAAAGATTAAATATATGGCTTGTCTTACCCAAGAGCTCATTAACTTTAGGCCTTTTGCAAGAGTATATTTAGTCTATCTTAAGGAGAAATGGCATAAGTTTACATTTATGAGAACTTACTGTGACATGCCTTGTGAAGTAATTGTTCCCCTCTTCTTCTTTCAAATCTATAAAGAAAGCTCATAGTAAGAACACTCATAATTATGTGAGTTCTATCTTCACAACTATGTTGTCCCTTATGACAAGGAATGGAACCCTAACCTATATGTTGGACATGTCCTTATATATTAGCTTTCATCATATCTATTGAATAAGAAAATAAGAGGAAGAGAAGTAGATGAATATAATAAAAAGGAGAGTGAAAGATAGATTCTTATCAGGAGAGATTCAATGGTACCTAATTTTATATTGATATAATGGGTTAATATCATGTTGAATAAGGAAGTCATAGCCTAGTTTGCTAAGAATTATGATAAATCCCAAGAGTTTTACTTGGGATTGAAAATTTTTGTTGGTCCTACAACCAAAGATTCCTACATTGAACAATGGAATGAGCTCACTCCCATATTAAGGAAAAAAGAGCCATATTCCCCTTTTAACTTTAAGGTAGTTTTTAATAGGATCACAAAATCTATTTTACGAGTAGGAAAAATGGGATCTCAATTATTGACCCTCAAGTTCCATCCCTCTCTATTTTGGTATCCTATTCTAGATTAACAAGATAAATCCCCATTGGATGAAGCCAGGGAGGTTAAAATCTAGAAATTGTTTGAATAGAGGCATAGATTTTTATGCTCACCTTGCCAGTGGTGCTATAGATCCCATGTATTTTAGAGTTATTTGTGAAATGGAAATGAATAAGTTTGATGTTCATGGTTGAGAAAAATATTAATTTAGGGGGTGTGATGAGCCCCAAAAATGTTTTATTCTTGTCCTCATCTATTTCACTCATCGTTCTTGTTTACCATACTTTTGAGTAATTTCCCATAAGTTTCCTTCCTCAATTTGCCATATTCTTGTAAATAGTGCTATGTTTCCATACTCTTTGAATAGTTATAATTATGTATTCGAATTAAATATATGATACTTATCTATTGATTTAGGATTTTTTTTCTATAATGTGTTTTAACGATGTTTTGGATAAATAGGTATATAACATGGAATGTCTTATAGCAATGGAATCTCATTACACAAACTATCCTGTAGCCAATGCATGACCAAAGCCATGAATCAATAGATTTTTATTCCTCTTTCAATTAACTCATAAAAATAAATATAGCATCCATGGAGCCCAATAAGGAAGCCGTTGAAGAATGAAACAACTTTGTTTATCCTAAAAAAATGTTGCAAAAATCACATGAAGGATGACTTTAGAAAAAGGAACTAATTTTGATTATCCTAAGTCAAAAGTTTTTAAGATTAGAATACATATTATTTTGTATAAAATACTATCCTCTATAATGTGTGTGTGTGTGTGTGTGTGTGTGTGTGTGTGTGTGTGTGTGTGTGTGTGTGTGTGTGTGTGTGTGTGTGTGTGTGTGTGTGTGTGTGTGTGTGTGTGTGTGTGTGTGTGTGTGTGTGTGTGTGTGTAAAAATAGAGTTGAGATATGGTAGATGTTTATTAGAGATTATCAGAATTATATTTTATTAATCAAATATTATTGTAATTTCTTATAGCAATTCATTTCTATATTTTTTATTAATATGATCATGTGTTTCTGAGTTCAATTAAGTTTTGTGAGAGGAAGGATTGAAGCTAGAGTCTGAAGGAGGAAGGGCCCCCTTTATAATTCTATAGTAATAATCAAACCCATTTAAATAGCTAAACATGTTATTCGATTCCTTTATGCATTGTGTTTTATTTCTAAATTTTTTATTTACGGTCTTGCTTAGATTTTTTTAAGGAAGCTTCCAATGTGTAAACATTTATTTCATAGTATTATTTTTATGTTTAAATTATAGCATTTCATTTACTACATGACTTCAACATTTTAGATTATAATTAGCAAAAGGTCAAATTAGAAGATTGAGCATACACATATAGTGAAGTCATCATATCAAGTCTATGTCCTTGGGTTGACATTTAAATGAAGTAGAAGGTACAAGTCTATGGTAACTCTCCTTATTTATTTTGATCAAGAGGAGCATATCTGATTGTGAATCAAATTCTATTCAATCAATACCTAGCATATCTTCATATGACTAAGAAAATATTTCATGATATTTATCAAAGAATAAACTAAAGTTATCATGCTATGTTGGAGTGATTTATTTAGAGATAATGATAGGTCAAGGATATGTTGGTGTATCATATTATATCCTATTATTTCTTTAATGAGAATATAATTTGTCTTGGAAATGATATGGAGCATGAGGAAGACAAGAAATAAGATTTATTTTAGGATCCACACTAGTAATGAAATTATTACAACAAGGGGCTTTTCATATGAATTTTCCAAGTTTATGATGTTGTCAGGGAAGATGAGGTTCTCTAACATAGATTAATTCAAGTATAGCTCCATCACTAGGGAGCATGGTTAAAATTCCATATTATTTGACATCTACTATGAGATCAATGACTTTGTTACCATTACCATCATATTAACAATTTATTTGTTGTACATCTATAACTTTGATCTAAGGTAATTTTGGGTATAGGTTTAATTTTAGGTTAAGAGGAGTCAACTAGATTAGCGATAGGTGTGTTAGGTTATGTTAAATATGTAGTTTCAATGGTCTTGAGGTGGGTATCCTTAGTGGTGTATATAGCATCATGAGAAGGAAGAAAAGTTGGTAGATTTTTTGGTTGTGTAGAAGATGTAGAAGGGTCAACAAATTTCAAATGTGTTAGAGTTGAGATTTGTTCAAGTACACATGGGATGTATAATAGTGTTTAAATGTGTATTATTAGGGTTTTTATGAGGAACATTCCCTATATTGGTATTTGGGGATGGGTTTTTGGGTGGAAGATTATTAGTGTTTAAAATATTTCATATAGGTTTATTGGTTAAGCTTGTGTCAATTTCCCCTATAGTGTAATAATGTAAGTTGGAGATAGAAGTGTATTAATAAGTGTGAATGGATCTGATCCATTAATGTCATCATTTTGTATAATTTGAACCATATTTCAATCTAGAGATGAAGGGTGAGAGAATTTATACCAAGAGTGAGTATCCTCTTGGGTAATAAAGGTAAAAAGGAAATAATACCTCATGTATCATAAAAATGTATTAAGGTTATCCAAAAACATTATAATATGGGATTTAATGATGTTTTTAATGAGTATCTAATATTAATGATAAACGATGAAATGTGGAATAAATTTGGTGAGATACTGAATTGGATTGGCTATATAGGATTTCAAGACAAAGAACTAAATCAATTAGGAGGTACATAATCATCCAAGTGGTACATGGTAGACTAGGTTGAATGAGTTTATAAGGAATAAAAATAGAATATCTAGGAAAGTACATAGTCAAATGGGTCAACTATATTCTATGGGAAAGCACAAAAGAGTAGCTTATGATAGACTAGTTCAAACAAAATGACTATGTTCTATGACAAGGTGAAAAGACTATGTTATGAGAGAATGGATGAAAAAAAATGATTATGTCTTATAGAAGGGAAAAGTATAGGAGACACAATTTAGTGGGTTTATTGTATTCTAAGGGTAAAGATAGGTTTTGATAGTTATGACTCTATACAATCTAGTGTTAATTAGTAAAGAAGTTGAAATAAAAACACAGACAACTAGGTTGGCCCAGTCGATATAGTTATTGCACACAACACAAACCTTATACCAATTCTAGATAATATATTTTTTGTAATATAACATAAAATTTACAAATATCAAGAAACAATGATGAAAATAGAAATGTTAATCTATGTGGTCATTCCTAAATATTTTAAATGATAGCTTTAAAAAGAAATGTGATAAGGAGTTTGGCTTTAGAAAGTAATTAGAAAGAGGCAAGTTAAATTTGGTTTCAGGTTGATAAGGCTAAAAGGGATCTATATTGGTGTTCGTAATGGTTTCGTATTGGGGCCAACACCCTCACTTCTAAATCCTATATAAGGGTGTTAGGTGCTTTTTCAATATATATACCATCAACCATGTATTTATACTCAAATATAAAACTAAGTTGACATCCCTCTTGGTGATGAAATCCATGTAGGTATACCTTGGGTAAAATTATTTAATTATTTTTTATATTTCATGATTTGAAAGTGTGAATAAAATAAAAAACAATGTGAATAAAATGATAAATTTAACTTTCCTAGTTAGATTATGTGTGCTACTCTAAGAAAGCAAGAAGAAAAAAAGAAATATAAATTTATTAATATAAATTTGAGTTAATTCCTTTTGTTTAAAGAGTACTAGGTTGATTAGGTTGACTGAGTATGCAAATATCATAGAATATAATTGACTTGATTGATTCTATCTATTGAAGAAAAGGCCTAAGAAACACAATTGAACAAGTCAAATGAGTCTCCTATGTAATTAAACTACTACAAAACTAATTCAATCTATTCAACTTAGTTGAATATAGGGTTATAGTTTTATATGACTAAAAACTATGAAAAAATGACTAAAATGAAGAAAGAAATGACTAAGTTGGTGAGAATGAACCTAGTGATTTACTAATGTTGATTTGTTATTTTTATAATGTGTAATCTAGATGAAGATTTTTAACTTAATATCATAGTTAACTAATTTTTAAAACATGTATGTGGAAAAGCATACTAAGTTGAATAGATCAATCTAGTTGTTTTTAATTGGATATGACTTTCACAAATCCAAATAAAGCTGATCGGATTGACTATGTGTTAAACCTACACACCAGATGTTATACTAAGTTGATAGAGTCAATCTAATGATATAAAAAATGAAATAGATAAGAAATGAAAAAATGGAAAGTATGAAGGAGATCCTACAAGGGTTAATTTCACATCAAGCTCACCAAAATATATGTAAGGGAAAGTAAAGTTGATCTATTAATAAATCCCAGCTCAGAGAAGATAAATCAAACTAACCCTTTTTCTTGTTGGTATATTTAGACAATCATATTCATGACTAATATGGATCTTCTAGACCTAACTAAGGTCTCTCTTACCATACAATAATACTATAAAGGGTTCCAAATCCTCTACTTGATTAAAACCACATAATAACCCTAACTATGTCTTATGGTTTTTAATAAAGTAAATTAAATCTAATATAGTGTTCACTAGATATTTTGTCACAAATGGGGGATAATAAAAATAAATAATAAACATGCAAATAAGATCTATACTCAATTCAATATATAGGTAATCCTAAGAATGGAGATATAAATGATTTTATAAGCCATTACACATGCAAATCTATCTACTAACAAAAGAGGAGAAAGAGTTAAGAAAACTTACCTTAAAGATGAACCTATTGAGCCTTAATCTCTCCCTTGGCCAATGATGCTTTGCAAGAGGTTGTTGTGGTTCATAAAGCTATCAAATATAAGTCATATCTAGGTTATAATACTTATCATATGTATCCAAAAGACTTTTCCTGCAAGACAAAATTATTCTCAAAAGGAAGTATGAAGCACTATGAAATGACTCAAGTAAAATTATGGATAAGAAAATAAAGAATTGAAAATTAATGATTCTCTATATTAGAAATGAGGTGAAGGATGTGTATATATAGTTTTATCTAACCCTAAACAATTCCAAAATTTTAGCCAACATAGTCAGCTTAGTTGACCTAGTTATTTATGATATAAATCAATCAAGTCCTGGACTAAGTTGGTTGGGTCAAATTAGTTCCGTAACATTATCAATTCTTATAACAAGGTTAACCCATTTGATTTTATTCAGAGGATGTTAAAAAGAGGTTTAGCTTAGGTATGGGATATTTGAGGAAATGGATTGCTTGGATGAGCATGTGATGGAGGTGTCAAATCTTAGGGAAATATATAAGAGGGACTTCTTTTGGTTTAATATGGTGGTATAGGGAGAAACAATCTTGTGAAGGACCAATGGTCTACCCACACCTTTCCCAGTGTACCCTTTAAGGTGTTCACCCGAAGAGATTAAGACTCAACTAGTTATTTAAAGAGAGAAAGCATTAGTAATTGATAAATTTTAAAATATTATCTGTATATAGGGTTTCGTAACTTATTTATATAAATTCATATTTCCTTTTTATACCCTAGAACTATACTAGACCATTAAAAAGGAGACAAATATATACTCAGGTTTGACATATTTTCCTATATATATAAATTTAATCATCTTTATTTGTATATATAAATATATGTAAATATACATTTACTTACATGTATATATCATCAAAACCTGACACAATTTCTCCCAAAATAGATTATTTTTATCATGAATTATATCAACTCAGGGCAAAACCCTAAATCTATAATAGTTTGGTGGGTTTTCAAAGAACTTTTTTATTACTATTATATCTAATACATAGTTTAGGATGTAGTAAAAATACAAAGGTTTTTATCTACCAGGGTTAAATATAAAGGATCATTGTCATTTTTTTAAAATGATAAACCCATAAAATAATCAAACAAGTTTTACATTTAACCTAGGTTGACATTTATTATTTTGCTCCCAAACAAGCCTAAAGCTGAAAATCAAAACTTTCTTAATCTTTATATATAAGTTCAATTTTATTCTTGTCTAGTTATAACACCATCTATCATTTTAGTTTCATATGTTGGTAACTTTCCTCTTTTTATTACCAATATCTCCTCTCTTCTTTTTATGTTGTCCCCCTTTTCTTCCCTTTCTCTCCTCTTATCATTCTCCCAAAATTGATTCATGTTCTGCATAACCAAGTAACTCCCTTCTATCTCTACAAGTTCAACATCATGCATTTTAGATTCCTAAATGAACCAACACATTATTGGCCATTAATTTGTAGCAATAAGCTTTGTATTCATCATGGAATTTGTATAAAACCATCATCTCTCCACATGGATAAGTTAACTCCCAAATCATATAAATAACAAACATCCCTAATTTCTTTACCTTTTAACTTCATGACATATCTAATTAAATATAATTGTAACATAATCCAACGTTTCAAAGCTTTTTTTTATAAATTTGCTTTGGGTTTTTTTACCCTCTTTTTGACTCCTTAATAAGTACCAAAAAGGGCATAAGAAAATTAATCAAGTAAATCCAATAAAAACTAATGATTCCACCCACTAGGATGCATTCAAAGTTAACTCAGCATAGATTAATTCCTATAAATATTTTAATAAACACAACCATTCAAATCATAGATTTCACATATTAATAAAATCATAAGTGATGTACCCAATCAATGCAAACAAGCCTAATTCACTTCAAGGGCAAATAATGCAAGTAATATTTATCATTTAAGAAAAAAAATGACTAACATTCATTTCACTCAATAAAACTAAAATGTGGGGAGTGTGGGTTCAAATCAATTCTATTTATTCCCATTTTTAATATCTTTATCCACTCTCTAATGATACTCTCCCTTTATACCACCTATGAGGGTGAAATAGTCCTGCAACCATCTCAATCAAATAATGAGTATTTATTATGAGATTATAAAAAAAATCAATATATAAGCATCAATAAAATTATGTAATTTAAATCATCTACAAATGAAATCATAGTTAAAATGGTCATATAACATATATAAATTTTATTTGACACAATAATTGATCATAAAATAATAATTTAACTATCAATAATGTAGCATATATACTAGATCATAACTACAAATCATTAGTTTAAAATTCCACTACTATGACTTAAGTAGTTTTGTAGAGAGGAATTCGATGTTACGTCCTTCCTCCCTAAAATAGGTCATTATCCTGATGACTTTTATTTCAAACAATAATTCTGAAAATAAAAAACTATGTTCAATAAAAATATTATTTAAATAAATGAGGAAATAGCGTCAATAATTCCTTATAATCTTCTCATGTATAACTATCCTCATAATATTTCTCCCACTAGACCTTGCATTGTGATACTTCTCTATTGTGAAAGCTAAGCTTGTGAGTATCAATAATTCTAATGTTTTCTATCATGACCACTACTAGTCCTAAACTTGTAATCCATTCCAATACAAAAAATGTGTAGGATCATAAATATATTTCCTTCAAGTTGTGTTATGTGAATAACTTTATGTTTTCTTTTACATTTAAATCTATTTACAATAAATTCATATGCTTTGTAATTTTTCCTTTTGCTTATAGCATAAGAAACACCATAGACCATTACAAAGGCCAGAATTGGTTTAGAAGAGTTCAACAAATTTGTACATCTCTCTTAATTAAATATTATTTTTCCTTCATCCCCAAGGAAACATATCAAATAATCCCACAAAATTAGTGAACATGAGTCAATACTACCATTACTCCATATATCTCTGGGCAAGTATAATGATGAATAAAAATTGGAAATAATATGATTCTATTGTATACTAAATTAGGGAATATATAAATTCTTATATATACATGTTTTTATCCACAAGAATGGGTTTGATAAGTCCCCCTTATTAGATCCAAACTCCATAATGACCAAAATAGGAACCACTCTTATCTCTTAGTACTCATGTTATTTATCCAACACTCATCCCTTAATGGTATCCATGACCTAAGGATATTCCAATTATTTCATCAAAATAATAACACAAACATAGATTTTTACTCCCTAAGTAGTTACAAAATGGATATCTCAAGAGATATTACCCAAAATTTCCAAAATAAGTGCACATGATTCAATTAATCATCCAAACATTTTTAAAATGCACTAACCACTATTAGGTGGATATAATTGGTATTCAGTATCTAAACTTAACTCATCTTCATTACTCTTATACTTAGTATAAAATAATGCTAAATTACCATGACAAATAAATCTAAGGATCACACCATCCTTCCTACCTTTATAAAAGTAACATACGAGACCATGTTTCCCTATTTGCTTAGCAAGTTATGCAATAGGTTGTAACTTATCTCATCCACTTAGACTATCAAGATGCTCTTTACCTACTACTCCACACTCATCTAAGGCAAAAATTAAACAAAAAGACTCATAAAGAAACTTATTTAAACAATATGATAGAAATATAAACTCAATTGAGGAGTAAAATATTCGATCGAATAGCCTAATTCAATCCAAAAAAGTGGCATAAAGTCAAAGTCACATAAACTAATGTAATAAAAATATCAATAAAGCTTTAAAATGGTTAAATAACCCAATTGAATCCAAAACTGAATGTAAAAATTAAAAGTAGGATCTCCACTAATAAATTAAATTAGTGAAATCATAATTGAGTAAAGCACCTCGAAATCCATTACAAGGTAAATCATAAAAGAGTGATTTTAACCAACTTATAAATTTGAAACAAAATAAACTCAAAATTTTCCACTTCACATGGTAAAAGTTCGCAAGATTATATTTGAATTTTATTTAAAAGTGTTACTCTAGAATACCATAAATGGAGAGTAGGTAGCTATAACCTCATCAACTAATAACCTCATGTAGTATGATGAAGCATTACAACTTGAGTTTCCAAAACCACTACACACTTACCAAACTTGTAAGTGGTAAATATCATAACCTATTTTCACAATAAAAGATTAAACATATGCAAGTATCAAACCATTTCATCTATACAACTCCTTTATCTTGTAATAAGTAGTGGATACCATCTTGTGATGGTTAAAGAATATTTTCAAAATAACTTTTTCAAAAAAAATCTCTACTTAAAGGATCATTTAATCATGTCAATATAATGATGTGAATCCACTTAATGAAATTAAAACTATGTCATTATATGATAAAAGGATAACTATCACTTCAATGTTATCTAAATGATGGAATAATATCTCTTCCCAATCAAGGAAACATATGGAGTACCAAGAAAAAACTTTCATACATGAAGTAATCCATTTAACTGAGCAATATGTATTCATCTAATATTAGGAGGTTTCTCACCCTACTATGTAGTGACAATTTCTAAGGGGTATTCAAATATTCCATTCCCCAATGATGGATGTCTATAAATAAAAAAGAACAATCTATAATGCCCACTTGCTTGGGTGAGAAGCATTTTATGCTTGTACAACTCTCACTATTCAAAACAAAACTGGCCTTAGTGACTTTCTTATAAATCATTAAAGTCTAACTATCACTAAGGTGCTCGACCTAATTGAACAAAATGGTTCTGTAAATTTCTTTGTCAAAACTTATGATCTATGTTAGGTACTCATCTTCTGATTATGGTATGTAAAACCATTTTTGACACACTTGGTCAAACCAGGCATCTAATGAACTATAGGAAGTTTTTGGTGCTCCCATGGCACTCACTCAAAGTACTTCAAAACCTTAAATAAAAAGGCATCCTCAACCAATATCAAAACTTCCATGAGTCAAGATTTATATCCATTATACTACTCTATAATTTAGTCCCTCTAAATCAAATCTTGAAATCATATGTACATAGTAATATAGGCAACTCATACCATTAATTGATGCCAACCTTGTGAAGAAAATAAAACATCATACTAAAAATCAATATTCAAAATCACTTCTAGATGATTATGAATATTTGCCCTTACAAATTGAATCCTCTTATGCTAAAAAATATCAAGATTAAAGAGTGTGCAATCCCTACACTATTTTTCTTATCCTTGCTCTAGGTTAGTCTAAATTCCACAATATAATCAGGGTGTATTAATATTATGAAAGAGAAGCATTAAAAACTTCAATACTGCATTCGTATAGTCCTTATGTCATTATACCAAACATGTAATTTCATAAATTTTTATATTCATAAAGAATGCATAAGTTGACTCATATAAGAGAAAGGTTACTTTAAATGGTCAACACTATCCATAGTCTGGATAAAATAATAAATAGCAGTTATATGCTTTGAAAAAATAGCATATATATGTCACTAAATCAAATTCATGATCTTATCTTACATAAATGATATTAATCTTGTAGATAGCCTACTCATATGGGTGACACCACCATAGGATCAACACTTTCCTATGTGGATAAGGATCTTATCTCCTAAATATCAAATAGCTCAAACTATCAAGGGTACATAAATCCTTTGGTATATTCTACATACAAAAAGGTACACTCTAGCCTTATAGTGATGGAAAAAAAAAACTTTCATATCTGATTTAGATATGTATCCTTTGATTATCTAGGATACCTATTATAATAAGTAATGAAGTTGTATAGTCATAACTCTAGAAGAGTTGACAATTTCTCCCACTTGGTGCTAACATACCCTGAATACCACATGTTATTTTAAATAAAGCTATCCACAAGGTATCACCAGTCCATCTATCAAGGTGAAAACAATACTCAATGTCATTCTTCTACACATGATAACTTCCAAGTGGAAACTCATGTGTGATTTCACAAGGATCTTGATCCATTTCACACTACTTAGTTATACAAACTAAGATTCATCTCATTAATGGTTTCCTTAACAATATCTATCATAGACACATGAATGAGAAAAATAGGCTGAGTGTTGGACCTAAATATCTGATACCATAATTTAAAAACCCCATTAGGTTAAACAATAGTTACATGATTTTTTTTTAAATATAAATGGTATACTTATATAACCATTAAAACTATCTATAAAATTATTTTTTGACTACTAAATGCATCTAAAGTAATAAGTGTAGAAATGTATCAACCCACTAGTCAATAAGATGATCCATTTAGTTTCCAAACGGTCTATATTATATTTCAACATGAATAATTCTCATAATATGAACAATGGAACAAATCAAGTACTTAAAAATCATTGATATAAACCATAATGTAGATATAAATAGGCATATAAACACCGCTTTAATAATATTTAGATTTTAAAAAAAATATCGTAGCCATTATTATGCAAAATATCCATAAAATTGTAATGTACTACATATTATATTGTTATTACAAGATAAAATATACAATATAGTATGTACAATAGTATAAATTAGCCTCATAAATATCTTAATGATCCATGAATATAGCCATGAACATGATTTCTAATTGGTTAAATAGAGGGAGACCATCATTTTATTGCTTTACCCCCAACCACATACTAATGGTATCTCACACACCTTATTAGGAGTGGCCTTACCCTTCATGGAGGGGTAGAAAATAATAGTGTAGATATCAAGAATCAACCAGAATGTGTTTGTGTAAAATCACTAATACATGCAGTAGTCACATAGACTATGGAATCCAATCCTCTATCTAATATGAATTTAGCATACACATATAAGCTAAAAAGTATAGTGAAATGACAATGTCTCAACTATAACATTACTTTGGCCAAAGTTTTTGTTATATAAATCCACTCACATAAACTCTTTGCTAATGAATCATAGACAAATAAGTGATAGCAAGGGGTAGATATAGGAGTTTCAAGACAACATCCTCATATATTTATCACCACTTATCATATAAAACATGCCAATTATTTATCTTAATTATATAATGGTACAAAAATATAGATTTTAGCACACATCAATTTAGGAAATTATGCAATGAAAGGTTGATGGTGAAGGAAAAGAAAAAAGATCAAACTTATAGCTTACTTGAATGAGAAATTAGGCCTTCAAGCCTTCTTGATGGAAACTTGAGATAAAACAAGGAGTCTCAATGCTAAAAAATTATTTATCACATTCATTTAATTTTATATCAACTCATCATATTGATCTTTACCTTTGTCTTACCTTGAGAATTCAAGATATGAAAAAGCAAGGGTTTCTAGTTGTTTCACTAAAATTTGAATCTATTTAATGCTTAAGGAGAAACAAAGATGAAGGGTATGGATTAGAGATTGGAGAGAACTCAGATTGGATGCACATCATATCCAGATGATGTTGAGAACTCATCTTTGGCTAGGGACTACTACCTAAAAATAAGAAAGCACTACCACCAAAAATATTTGTTAGTAGATATATGAGTGGGATACCAAGCTACGTGCTTGTTCCTAGAATTGTCAAACTTATTTAGGGATGATAGTCCACTTTTTGAAACAAAATGGTAATGAATAACAAAATGAAAGAGAGAGTAACAGAGAGATATCCATACTATTCTTGCAATATGAGTGTAGCAAAGAGTGACATAGTGCAGGTAACATGAGTTATTTATATTTTTAGATGTTGTTTAGGTAGGCTCAAGGAGGTTAGTGGAAATACTTATTCATCAACATTGATTAGACTGTCGATGTTAGTAAGAAAATATGACCCATTTCAATAGGGGTAGTAGGTTTTAAAGAAGTTATAGAAGACTTTTCTGAGTTGGAAGGTAGATGTTGGTTAGGTTTGTGAGATTGGGAAGAGTCATAAGGGAGTGGGTAAGACTTAGGTGGGTCTAGACAGAGGGTTGGTATGGTTGAAGTAGAGGGAAATGGGCAAAGGAGTTTTACAACTCTTTCACAGGGAGAGTCAAGATGTTCATAAAATGATATACAATATAATGTAAAGTAAATGTAAAATGACTATTTAAAGGGATTACAAAACATAGAGATATACTTATCTAGTGAAATGGATGAATTGTGAATGCCAGATAGATGGCTCTAATGAGGCATGTTGAAGTAATATGTGAATAGAAAAAAAAAGCATGTGCTACCAGTTTAAAAGAATCCAAGTTCTATACAGTATATCAATTCCTAATCTAGATTGATTTGTGTAGATTAATGGTAAGCCTAGATGTAGAAAGTCAAATGCCAAAGCCTGTACATGAATGATTGATTTTTTTTTTCTACTAACCCAAATACTAGCATGGAATTTTACTTAAGTAACTGATGTCGATGATCCCACCGATGTCAGTCGAGGGTTGACCAACATTAGTGGCATGACAATCGGTAAAAGGGCTATTTTTAGCCAATTTTCTATTCCTTCTCTTGCCATGTCCATTAGAAAATGGTAGAAATACAAGGTTAAGAAGAATGTGGTTAGTTAGGAATTTATGTTAGGGGTGAGAACAAGTCATGGGTAGTTAGGATTAGGGGACTACATTTTGAGGTGAATCAAAGGGTAAGAATTTGTCTTAGGATAAGGTGGCTAGGTAAGGTGGTATAAGTAGTTTTTAATTAACTTAATTAAATATTTTTAAATTAATTAAATGTGTGAGGGGTGAAAATATGGGTTAATAAAGCTAATTATTGAAAGGGGATCGAGGGGGTTTTCAACAAATGGAGTTATGTATGTGTGTGATGTAATTTTGGTGTCTAAATTTGCCCCTTTTATCCTATAAGTTGTATTGACAATTTGCAAGATTAAAATAGGAATTGGATGCTCCAGGTATGGGATGAGGTATCTTCCCTCAAAATGGGAACCGATGGAGGAGAATTTGGAATTAGGTACCAGTTTGATAAGGAGTTAATTGGGTGGGTGGATATTAAGTGAGAACATGGTAGCATCATTGCTTGCACATATACCACTATGAGTTATAGTCAACACAATCAATAATAGGTAAAGGTGAGGAGGAATCAGATAGAAATAACTAAATCATAGCTTTTAAGTGATAGTTGATAAGGTTAAAATGATCAAAGTTGTAGCTCCAATGGTCTATGTGTTCTGAGTATCTGAGGTAGGAAGTGCTCATGGTAAACACAAAAGGTTACAGGTGATAAGACTGGCTTGGTCACAATCCAAAACACCTGATATACATGTGTGTGTATAATAGCCAACTATAGTGAGGTGGCATAAGTGGTCAAGACAAGCAATGTAAGGTTGGTTGAAAAGGGTAAATGGTCAAGGATATATTCATGATCTCTGATCAGAGTCATCATGGGTGAAGATTTAAGTGATCTCCAAGGTTGGTTATCATGGTTAGGGAGATAAATGTGATCTCTAAGGTTTGTTGTCATGGTCAGGGAGATATACGTGATCTTCAAGTTGCCCTAGACTTAGGGTGAAGTCTAAAGTGTGGTGGTTGGGGTTGAAAACTCTACATTTAAGGTTGTCAATGTTAGTTATGTCATTGATGTTGGTATTAAGTATTTCCAACATCTGTGTCTTAGGTCAAGACTTTCAATGTTAGTAGGTGACCAAATCTGACAAAAAGGGGTTTGGTAGCTGACCAAAACTCATTTGTGATAGTTGATTGGAGAAAAATATTTTTGAGTGTTGTGGGGCATAGGATATCCCTAGCTTGTCTATTTTTGGTGAGTTGGTGAGAGAGAAGTGGTTTAGAAGAGTGTGTGAGAGTGAGGGTGTGATTAACAAAATGGTGGGCCATCATGTGATTGAGAGAGTGTTGGTTTAGGTAGAGATGATAGAGGTAGGAGGGGACCCAACTAGAGATGTGCTACCACAAGTGCAAAACATTCTAGCATAGACGAGACAAAGAGATGATGTAGGATGCTCTTTGAATAGAATTTTAATTTAAGTTAGTTAATTTGTTATTTGGGCTAAATTTGAATGTTTGGGGGGAGAGAGTGTAATTAGAGGGGTAGTAAATGGGGTAAGGGTAGGTTTGGGTAAATTTAGGAGGGGTTGGGGGTAGTTTTTAGGAAGAAACCTAAATTTTGGAGGTGGTTTGTTTAGTTGTAGGGCCGAACTTGTCACCGATGTCAGTGGGGCTCACCAACATCAACTGATAATTAGCATCAATGTTGTATCACACCTGATGCTAAATTAGCATATAAGACCAATGTCAATCATAGTAAAACCCCCATATAGGAATAAAAGGCCAATTTTTGATCCCCAATTGAGTTAGTCAGTGAGCCTAATGGTTGAGCTAGCCTCAAAAAACCCTGTGTCGACTGAGTGCTACCTACATAGCCTAGGTTAGGGCCTTAAGTCAATGTAGTTCTCCCAATGTGTAGGGAAAAAGGTTGAGGTATGGTTAAAATTTTGTTAAGGTAAGAGGTTAGGAAAAGGTAGGTTTAAATAGGTCATGGGGCCTAGGGCTTAAAATATAGGTCATGGGGTTGAGGGTGTGAGATATATACCATGGGGTCTAGAATTTAAGATATAGGCCATGGGGACTAGATTTGAAAGATAGAAAATTAGGCCTATAGTTTAAAGATAGGTAGTTGGGTCTAGGGTTTAGAAATAGGTAGTTGAGCCTAGGGTTTAGAGATAAGTAGTTGGGCCTAGCATTTAGAGATAGGCAATTGGGCATAGGGTTTAAGTGGGTTAATAGGGTAGATAGTTAGGTGGGTATATAGTCTAGCTAACCTCAGAAGACCCCATGTCAATTGAGTGCTACCTACATAGCCCAGATGAGGTCCTCATGCCTATGTATTTCTCCCAAAGAGAAGGGAAAAAGGGTGGAGATTTATATTGGAAAGTATGTGACTTGAGGTTTCTGTGTGTGGATGTAGGCTGGGCAGGAGTTGACATTATGAGATCAACTACATACAATTTTGATGAGGATGAGGATGGATGTCACCATGGATGAGTGGGAGCACATGGTAGTTGTAGGGTTAGGAGGAGTGTGATGATATTGATAGGTTGCACATGATGTGAGTTTGATGATAGATTTAATAGAGAGGTGGGATCACACCACCAACACTTTCCATTTACCTACTAAAGAGTTGATTATGACATTAGAGGATGTTTATAGGATTTTATGGTTGCCACTCTAGGGTGAGGAGATCTTCTCTTGTTTGAGAGAGGATCATGATATTCATATGTTGACATTATTTGAAGAGCATGTTAGTGAGGTGACCTATCACTTAGTGAGCTTTGCTTATGAGCCACTGTACACTACTGATGAGGAGCAACACTAGTTGAGTATCTTAATGATGATAGGGATTATAGTATATACATTACTAGACATAGATGGGGGAGATTTCCTATTGCATTGATATGTGTTTTGGTATAGATGGTTGAGTAGAAAATAATGTATGCATGGGGTCTAGCTTTTCTCATACTATTATACAGAGAATTATGGGGTTTGAGGCTACAGTGATGGTATAGTTTGTGTATCAAGAATTTACTCCATTATAGTACATATGATCACATCATGGTGACACAACCATTGGGGTTACCCATCATTATTATAGCCATTTTCAAGGTTAGGTTCAGATAGTGGAGAGAGGGTATGGCCTAGATATGAGTAGATGGCATAGTGTTGGACATTGATTATTATAGGCATATGATAGATGGATTGATTCTCATAGATATTGTTTGGAGGCCCTACTTGGAATACCCTACATTTATAGGATATGTAGAGTAGCTTATTAATCTATAGAGCATGTTATGGGTCAAAGGGAGATGAGATAGACAGTTAGAGATGATACACATGGCATGGGTTAGGAGATAATTTGGTGTTATAGGATGTGCCTCCTACCTTTCTTCTATATACGAGGGATGATATAGAGGCACCCATACCATTGCCTCAGTAGATAGATGGGCTATATTTTGAGGAGATACTAATAGGCCTAGGTGTGGTAGATCCTAGACACACAAAATCTTATCTTACATGGTGGATAGGTCTATATCCCATGGTTTAGGTCAGGAGGACACCACCAAATTTACAAGGAGTGATGAGAGAGAGAGAGAGAGATGCAATCATATAGGCCTGGGATGTAGCTATATAGGCTCAAGATATAGCATAGGCATAGGGTTTGGTATTACAAGGGTAGGTTATGACATTAAAGGGATAGGTGATTACACTAATGGGATAGGTCAAGGAATTATAAGGCTAGGTTATTGTACTGATAGTAGAGAGATATTTTGAGAGTATTAGGATAGGCTATTCCTCCTCCTCCACATAGGGATTAGCACAGGGTCCTATAGTAGGTTTGATGGGTCTACCATAGATTATATTTCTAGTGAGGTACAACACTACATTAAATGAGATTGCATACTATGAGAGAGCTATTAGGGAGTTCTTATATATTTAGAGGTATTTTAAGGCTAGAGAATAGGAGAGATCAGTGACACATGCCATGGCTTCTAGCTCACGTAGATGTAGATAGGTATAGGGTGGTGATGATACTGCTACTTCATGACCATGACTATAGCCTTGATTATTCTAAGGGTGAAATGATATTTTTGATGTTTTTATATATGTTGTATACACACTAGCCTATGAACCACAGATAAGAGATGTATTTTTTGAGAGAGAGATGATACTAATATGATCCATTGATTTACATTCATATTCAGTGTAGATATATATGAGAGTTTATTATTTTGAGATGTGTTTATGTGATGGTGATGATGTTGTATTTATTATAATGATTATAATGTTGTGGATGTTTATTTTGTAGAATCTTATGTTAATGTTGATTATGTTAGTAGTTCTCATATGTGTGATGATATATGCTTAAAATAAATGGTATATGCTCAAAATGAATGGGTTGGGTATGTTTATTAATTTCATCATTTTTACATATTTATGATGGTGTATGCTTAAAATAAATGGCATAGGCTTGATAATTTTCATATTTATTGTTGTTTGCAGAAACTATGGTTTCATGTTGGGTGCATTTCACATGGGATTAAATGAAATGGATTAATGGGCAATGATTTGTTAGTTTTAGTATGGTTTTGGGTAGTTATTTGAGTATCTTTTCTTGAGATGGATATGTGAGTGATAATATATGTTAAACACAACTCTAAGAATCAAGAAAGATTGGTACAAAGGTGAGAAGGTGATTGAATCTTGTTGTGAGATGTGATCTCAAAAGAGAAATCAACATGTGATTGAGATGGGAAAGAAAGAGGCATGATGCTTGTGTATTGGAAAAGAAAATAATCATAATATAAATAGGCTCAAGATTATGAGCCTCTTTCATGCTTTGCATCATTTCACCATTTGTTTGTTATAGAAGCATCATATTCACCTTGTGTCATGTGAGTTCAAAGTCCCTTCAAAGAGTATGAGGGGAAAAAGGTAAAAGGAATGAGAGTGTTTGGGTAGCCTAACCTTCTTAGTGGGGATGGTATAACCCTTATATGGATGACCCAAGAGCTACTATGGGCAAGTCCATGACTTTAGGTTTTTTTTTGTGTAAGCTGATCAATGCGGGAAGCCTACAATGGGATTTTGTTAGTGTTGAGGTCATATGAAGCTGATTAATATGAGAAGCTTCTAAGTCATTATTTCCCTTGATAACAAAGTTTGGCTTAGCCATCCTTCAAGGGAGTTGTCTAATCTTTTATTTTTTATTTTTAATAGTTGTCCTTCAAGGGAGCAGTCTATTTATAGTATCGAGGAGAATTTATGTAGATATCCTTTAAGGGATCAATCTATGTTGAGAATCATGGCCTGAGAGATTATAACTTGTCTATGTATCCCATTTACTTTTTATTTTTTTTAACTTTAGTCATGGATAGGACTATAGAGGCTTAGAGGATATCCACTTTGAGGGCAAAACCATAACACTTCATAGGTTAACTAAGTGTGTAGGAATAAGGGTTAAGAGGAAGGGAGATGAATGTAATAGGGTTACTCAAGGGATGAGCTCAAGTTAAACATGAGCTGAAGTGTCACTTGATTAACAAAATAATGGTCATAGGTGAAAAGCATTTAAAGGCTCAAGTTTTGTCCTTCATTTAAGAGAAAATAAGAGATAAGTTATTGAGGCATACTTTTGAGTTATGATGTAGGGTCTAAGCCAATTAGGATCAAACTTACCTCGTTTTATTTTTTCCCATGTTCGTCACATGTTGATTTTCCTTTAAGATGAGATCTCTGATATTGAAATCTCACTCCTTGAGGTTTTTTTTGTAAGCACATTTGACATGCTCTTGATAGATTTGAAGGTGGTTGAGGCCTATGAGATGGTGTTCATCAAGCAACTAAAGTTGAGCTAAATGTTCTTGGCAAAAGTCATTGTTAATAAGTATGTCTTATAGAGAGATGTGAAGAGAAGGAATTTGGACCTCAAGAGGCAAAATAGCTTCCATCCCATAGAGAAATGAAAAAGGTGTAGCAACTATAGGGGTTTGAATGCTAGTGTGGTAAACCCATAAAGCAAAGGGAATGTGCATGTGATAATCTTTACCAGTATCATTGACTACCTTCATGAGGATTTTGGTTAAGGTTTTTTTAGAATATTTTGCCTATCTATTTTCTTGTGGATATTATGGTGGTGAGAAGCTTAATTTGATTCCAAAAGTGTCATAAATCTTTTGGATAGTCTTACTTTTTAAATATTTTCCATTATCTATAATATTTTTATGGGGGACACCAAAACAATAGATGATGTGATGGTTGATAAAGTCAATAATTTTTTCAACCTTAGTGGAGATGAGAGGAATGGTCTCGACCCACTTAGTGAAGTATTCAGTAGTAGTAATGATGGAATAGTGACAGAAAGATGAATGAGGGTTAATCTCACTGATTATATCCAAACCCCATTAGGAGAAGGGCCAGAAGTCTTTGGTAACTTGTAAGGCATGGCTTATAACGTGAAGTAGGTTAGCCTATTGTTGACATTTATGCAATGTCAAATGTAATCACTATAGTCTTAATAGAGTGTTATCCAATAGTAACCAATTCAAAGGATACATTTAGTAACTATGTTACCATTGAAATGTCCACAACAAATCCCATCATGGACTTCCTTAATGGTGAAGGGGATATCATTACTAGTGAGGCATATAAGGAGGAGACCATCAAAACCTCACTTGTAGAGAAGTCCCCCTAGCATAGTGTAATGAGTGACACATTTCATGAAGGCACATCTCCCATTATTGGAGAGGTCGGAAGGGGTAATATAAAAGGAGAGGTAATCCATGAGTTGTTTGTACCATAAGTCATGTGGGTTGTGTGTTACATTGCCTATGAAAAGGATGTTAGTTGATACATAGGAGGGAAATGTTAAATGATGTACAGTGACATAAATTTTTGAGGAAGAGGGTGAAGAGGGTATGTGTGAAGCAAGAGAAGCCATTGTGTCAAAAAACTTGGTTGTAGATCAAGGAATAGTTTGTAAGAGGTAAGAGTTGAATTATTCCAATAGTGTATCTACATGATGTTTATATCATTGAAGAATTTAATTATTGCATAGGTAGGAACCATTAACCTAATTAACCACTAACTGGGAGTCACCAAAAATGGTTATTGATTTGACACCTAAGAAAATAGTTATTTTAAGCCCTAAGATCAAGCTTCATATTTATCCATATTGTTAGTACATTCAAAATCTAGTTTAAATGACAAAGGCATAGGCTCACCATCAAGAGGGATGAGGATGACCCCCACACCCCCACTGTGTTGACATTTAGACCTATCAAAGAACATAATCATTTAATAGGAGATGTCATCAATGGAGAGTGTTGTGATAGATTCATCGAGGAATTCAAGGTTTGAAGACTGGTTGTCAAGTAAAGGGGTGGTAGCTAACTAGTCAACAATCATTTTCCCCTTGATAGACTTTTATTGAATAAATTCCAAGTCAAATTTATAAAGGATCATGAGCCATGTAGCTACACATTGGTTATGATATGGCTTGGAATGCATGTATTTGAGGGGATCAGTATATGTGACGATGTAGGTTTTGTGATTTAAGAGGTAATGATGGATCTTGGAAGCTATAAAGACAAATGCTAAATAAATATTTTTGGTATGGGTATATCAAGTTTCATAATTAATACATGTGTGGCTTATGTATTAAACCACTTGTTTTCGATGGTGATCATCCTGATGTGCAATCATAAAACCTAGAGAATGGTCTATTATAGAGATGTAAAGGTAGAAAGGCCAATTTTCCTTAATTTGAATAAGAACTGATGGGAAAATGAGATACCATTTTAGTGTGTCAAAGGCTTCCTAGTAATCTATATTTCAAAGGAGATGGTGAAAGGGTTGGCAATGATCTGACAATTGGGAGATGAAGTGGTAGATTGACTAAAGCTTGCCTTGTAGGCTACAAAGTTGCTTGATATTATTAGGTGGAGGCATGTCTAGTATTTCTTTGAATTTAGTAGGGTCGACTTCAATACCATGGAGATAAATAATAAATCCTAAGAGCTTATCAGAAAGGACACCAAAGACATATTTATTTGGGTTTGGTCAAATGTTATATTGGAGGAGATGAATGAATATGATTTTGAGAATTGTCAAGTGATCTTGGAAAAGTTTAGACATTCTGAGTAAGTCATCAATGTATTATTATATAATTTTGTGTATGATATCATGGAAGATGTAAGTCATGGCACATTGGTAGGTGGCACCAACATCATTTAGACCAAAGGGCATGACCTGAGAATAGAAATTCCCCCATGGGTTAACGAAAGTTCTCTTGTGTTGATCCTCGAGAATAGCCAAGATTTGATTGTAACATAGGAACCCATCCATAAGTGATAACATCTCATGGTTGACTGTTAGATCAACAAGTTAGTCAATACTTGGCAAAGGGAAGTCATCCTTTAGATAAGTGAGGTTTAGGTCACAATAGTCAATGTAGGTGTAGATTCCCCCTATCACTTTTGTGATAGGAACAATATTTGAAACCCATTATGGGTACTCAATGGGTTGAATAAAGGTAACATAAAGGAGGCATTGGAGCTCTCCTTTGACAAGTAGAGAAATATGAGGATGCATTTTCCAAAGCTTTTACTTAACAGGTTTAACATCTCAATTAGTGACAATGTTGTGGGTGATGATAAAGGGGTCGATACCAAGCATGTCACTATAAGACCAAGTGAAGGATTTTCTATGGTCATTAAGAAATGTGGCATAATTTTCTTGCTCAGAGGAATCCAAAGATTGGATAATATTAAGGACACGGGGGTTATTATGAGAGAGTAAATTGATGTCAATGGTTGATTCATTAAACATAGCTTGTGTTTCAATTGGGAGTAATCATTGGATATAAGAATAATATACACCCTTGTATGTGAGAATAGCATCATCATCTTGACATTGGATAGTGTTGATAGTGGGAGAGTCTTCATCAATCATTTTAGTATGAATGAGAGGAAGGGACCTAGTTTCCTTACCCAGGTGATATGTGAGGGGGCCCAAATGGATGGCATTTATTAAAAAAAATTAGGAGGTATAGATACCTCCAATTTGATAAGTGATGGTGGAGGAGAGGATGGAGAAGGAGAGACTAGCTATTTGATAATTGGTATATGAGAATCTTTGGTGAGTTTAGTTGGTTCATAAAAACCCACTCCATGCTACTTTTTGGCATTTTCAATGGTCTTGTTAGTGGGATATTCAATGGGCATATGAACACCCTGCTCATAATGACCCAAACCAAATCCTCTCTAGACACACCTATAAAGATAGGTGTGAGAGAATATAGGCTTGCCCAGGAAAGAGAAGTCATAGGTAAATGGTTGTGGTGAAGAGGATGGATTTTTGATAGTGGGAGCTCAATCGATTCCCCCATCTATGAAATTAGTTCAAAGGTTAGGCAGACCATATAAGATGACCATCCCAATATGTGGATCACAATTAGGGTGCATATGAATATTTACATACTCTTGTGGAGTATGGAACATGGAAAGTGTCAACAAACTATATTCTTTGAGCAATAGACACTTGAAACTTTCCTTTACGGGGTCTTTGACAAGAATTTGTGTTGTCGATATCTAAATAACTAGAGTAGTGGAGCTTGTGGAAGTTCAGAAGTATAATGTAGAGAATATGATGTATTTAATGGAAGGAGAACATCATTGGGGATATAAGTCATGTTTCATGTTTTAAAATGAGGCAGGTTGGTGGGAATAACATGCACTTACCTATTATGCTCAAACTTGATGCAGTAGTGCAAAGTTGAGGGCACATGTGCCATAACACATATCAAAGGTCATCCAAGGAGTATGTTTTATTATAACTCTCCTTATATAATGTAGAAGAGCTTAGGAATTATGTGGGGACCACATAGATATGCAAGACAATAGTGCCCACCATAGTAGCTATGGTATCATTAAGGGAGCAGAGCACCGCATCAGTGTAAGACATGAAATTATCGAGAAGGGCTAGTTGTTTGTAGGCATGGGTGGAGATAATTTAAGACTAGCTCTTCCATTGATCATGACTCTTTTTACATGAGTTTGATTGATATATGCAGTGATGAAAAGTGTAGAATCTTGATCTTCACGGTATTGAAGTGGAATTTCCAAATCAGTAAAGGAAATTAGGGAGATGGTGTTAAGAGATCTAACCAAAGATACAAGAGGCTTGGGATCATCAGGTTGTACCTCAACCACTTTCAATGCACTAATAAAATCTTGATGGTTTTGGGGTGAGTTTTGGATTAACTCATATAAGGACATTTTCACAAGGGTTTGGTGAAGTTGTTTCACCATCAAGTTTTGAATAACTTTTAAAGATGTTGGTTTCAAGACATCCAAGATCAAAATCTTGAGATTCAAAGGAGGAGTGTCTTTAGAGAATAGATGAGCCCAAGGGGTAGTAACCTTTTCCTTTCTTTTATCCATTTTATTTTGTGATCATGTGGCCATATTAACCATGTGGATTTGAAACATATGTGAAGGGGGTGGCAAAGAGGTTATGACAACATCTTTGGGTTTGAATTAAGGTGGAATGGTATGAGGCATTATGGATTCCATGGGTGGAATAGCAGGAAGGTTACTGGGAGTATCAACAAAGACAGTGTCAATATTAAAGTGTTGTTGAATGACTATCGTGATAGATTTACAACTCTCAATATCTTGTCTAGGTGAACAATGATATAGACACACTTTTGTATCATCAAAACAAGATGGATTCAGTCTATTAGGGTTATAAGGATTAATGGGAGGAATATTTATTACCGAGGATTGCAACAATTACTATAGGAAAAAGATCTAAGAACCTGCAAGTGGGCTATCACTTGTTGTTATAATAGGGGTGGACACCTTCTTTGGTTTAGGAGACATGGGGGTGATTTTGTGTGGCACATTTTTAGGTGGTAGTGAAGCTATGTGTTTTGATGACACTTTCTTGGTGATAGGTGTCATGGTTTCAGATGTGAAATTCCTGCTAGGTGGCATAGGTAGTAGTGGAGGTAACCTAGCCTTTGGTTTCACTTGGATCAGTGATACCCCAACTAAATTAGAAGGATGTGGTCCCAAAATTAAAGGTAAAGTTGAGGGTGGAAGAGGGAAGGATTAGTGAGATCTAGGAAGCTTAACATTCTTTCTTAGTTCAAGCCATGAAACTCAAACTTGTGGTTGGAGAGTCAGATCTAATTTCACCTGTGGATGAATTAGATTAGAGACCAAGCAAATGCCTAAAGACCTAATCTAATTTAATGTGGTATACACCTATGAGGGTGAGGGCTCTGATGTAGAAGGACAAGCTTCTGGTGATTTTGGTGAAGAACCTCTAACTTTGTTAAAGACCTTGGGGTAAAGGGTAGTGAGAGGATTGGCTATAGATGATGACACTTGTTGTGTAAAATATAAAGAGTTTTAAGTCAGTGTAAAAATGTCATATGATCTAGCTTCATGGAGTCAAGAAATTTTAGATTTCCCACTAATCATGAGAAGGGTTTAGATGAAGTTGACATAGGCTTTATAGTTGCCTCTTTAGAAGTCTTAGGTGATTGAGAAAGAGGGAAGTTGTTGGCCTCTACTACCTTGGGCTAAATATGAGAAAGAGATTCAATAGGGTCTTCTTCAATAGAGATAGGAGAAGAGGCATGGTCTTCCATGGGTGGCGGAGAGGGAGGTGAAGAAGATTCCTTAAAGGGGTAGAGCATAGGTATAATTTCTCCCTCAACATATGGGTGAGGAATAGGTAAGGCATGGTTCTCAAGTGGTAAGAGGATAGGTAAAATGGGTGAAAAAGGAACTCATAATATAGGCTCCTCTTGTGTCAAAGTAAGAGGTAAAAGAGGCCCTTCCTCTCATGGGAGAGGAATGGATAAAGTAGGCTCTTCTACCTGAGGAGGAAGAATGGGCAAAACAAGCTCCATCTATTGTGGGGAAGGAGTAGGTAAAATGGGTGCCTCCTTTTATGGTAGAGGTTAGATTAGAGGTAAAGGAAAGACCATATTGACTATTTGGATATTATGATCACATGAGTTATCAATCATGGTCTAAATAATATTTTGATTGGGTACATGGTTAGGAAAAGGTTGTTTGAACACATCCATATTTTGATTATCATGCACATTAGGGTTATCCAAGATGAGATCACCCCTATCAAGCATGTCTTAAACAATGTTCTTAAATGTTTTATAGTTATTAGAATTGTGGCCTTTAACTTGATGGTAGCCATAAAAATCATCCTCTGTGTACCAAGTAGGAATAGGATGGGAGGGATCAAACTATATAGGAGGCTTGACTTGAAGAAGGGTTATGGCTCCCTATTGTAATATTTTTTCCAAAATAGAAGTGTATGACTCCCTAATGGGAGTGTATCATCTTTGTTCATACCGTTGTTGGAATTTCTTGGTTGGATATTGTGAGGTCAAGGAATTAGGTTGGTTTTTGGTTGCGGAAGAAGCTGGTTTAAAACCACTGCATTAACAAAGCCTTTAGATTTTTAGTCAAAAGGAGAAGGTTCAAAATAAGAGGAGTCATTTGATTTGGAATTGGCATTCTTAATATGAAACTTGACTCTGTCTTCATATATATCCCAAATCTTGAGTTTTTGTGCCATTGTAAAGGCTTCATCAAATATGCAAAAAGCTTATATTTAGAGTGTGGATGAAATGTGCTTAGCACATGCCCTTGAGAATATCTCAATAAGCTCAAGTTGGGGTAAAGAGAAGGAGAGTTAATTGATTAAACCTCTCCATCAAGTGATAAAATTTGTGATAGACTTGTCATGAAATTATTTAATAGAATAAAGGACTATAATAGAAAAGTTTTTAGAAATGTTGATAGAGAAATGGTCTAGGAATAATTGTGCAAGCTGTGTAAATTAGAAAAGGAAGTGTCAAGTTATATAGCTATACCAATATAAGGTAGCACTTGAAAGATACATAAGGAAGGTGCAAAGTAGTAATGCATCATCGTGCCCTATTAAATAACAAGCATGTCTAAATGCTCATAAATGTTGTTTTGGTTCCTCTCTACTCTAGAAATGAGTAAATTTGGGGAGTTCCCATTGAATTGGATAAGGGTGAATAGGTAAAAATTGATGGATGTTCTCATTGAATATCTGATTATAAGATAACACATTCTTTAAACTTGACATAGATGTCTCTAGACTAGACAACTTGTCTGACAGCATCCTAATGAGGTCTGGAAGAGGATTGGTTTGGGAGATAACCCCCTAAGTTATAGGGATATTGATAAGAAGTAGAGGTATCGTATGACATGGCTTGTTATGTTTGTGTTAATGCAACATAGGGGTAGTGAGTCATAGGCTAGGGATGGAAATGAAAGGGGTTTGTCTTATTGGGTTAAAGACCATACTTTTGTTAAATGTTGTTAATGTAGGTTGGGTTATTTGCATGGTGATACTAGGTGAAGGGTGAGTCATAACTCACGTAAATATAGGTGAAAGAGTATATGGGATGGGTACTACCAAATTCTAAAATGGGGTTAGACTTGTCTGAACTACTTGTGGTTGTGAAGGTGGGAAGTCACGATAGGGGTTAGGTGGGACTAGGCAGTTGGTGATGTTGAACTTTGGGCATCGTTTATGGTTGGGTTACTTGTCAAATAAGTGGTTTGAGTAACCATGGGGAGCATAGTGGAGATAAATAAAACTAAATTTTTTTCCATCAGAGAAGTTGGCATACTATATAGTGGGTCACCCAATGAATTGTGGGTTTGGCTCATGGCAAGGTAATACTAAAGGGCTGCCACATTGTGATCAAGAAATCTAGTAAAATATTGATCTCCCTCAAGCATAAGATGAATTTGGTTAGGGATGGGAGTATGAAATGTATTTGAAGTATGCTCCATGATAGAATTAGTAAAAAGACGGGAAGGTGGAAGGGGTTTCCAACTTGTGTAATCAGTAAGAATTTTAGCATGGCTTCATGTCAATATCATGCAAGAAGAAGTATAAACAATCTTAAAACTTTGTATTAGTGACAAAGTGAGGAAAAACTAAGTTTCAGTATGGGTAGGTAGGTTATTATATCTTTTTGTTTTTAGCAAACTAAAAATAACCAAATTACATAGTCACTGACATCAGTTGCTTGACTAATGTCAATAAGTTAAAGTCTACTAATGTCAATGGATTTAATTGATGTTGGTCACTATAGAGTCTTGGGAGATGAAAAATCCAACATTTTAGAAACCTAGAAGTAAAATATAGGAAAAATAGAGGATGTAAGAGGTCTATATAAGGAGGATGAACACTCAAAAAACCTGATATAATAGGCTATACAACCTAAGTATTATAAATAGTGTTAATTTTGTAAATTAGTGGAAAAACATCCTTACCAACTCAAAAATAAAGAATTTAATAAAAAAGTATAAAAATAACATACAACCACTAATTATTAACTCCCAGAGATTAATTTTAGTCTCATGTTGGCTTATGCCTTAATCAGATAGTGAGAAGAGAGTTTGGTTACCAAAGGTACTAGAAAGTAATCTAGAGCTAGTTTTAGGTTAAAGTAATCTAGAGCTAATTTTATGTTACTTTTTATGCTCAAAAGGAAATTTGTATTAGATTAGGTACATGGCTTGTTATAAGGGATTTCTCCCTACACTTCATCGACCTAAAGCCAAGCTAAGCTGCTTAGCCAGAATATACCTTCTGTCTAGAGTTTATACTCTGCCAGAGAACAAAGTGGGTTCTCCCCTTGGTAGTGAAATCCAAGTAGGATAGCCAAGTAGGGTAAGGTGATCCACCAGGTGATGAAATCTTGATGGGCCTTGTCTCATGTGAGTTTAGATGTTTTTTTTTTTTAGTGTGATCTAGTATTGTAAGATTGGTATACTATGATTTATTCATAATACTTGTATTTAACTCGGTGAGCTAATATGCAGCCAGTAAATAATTAAGTACAATGAGTTTTAAACCTAAATTTGAAGTGTTTTTATTTGAATGAAAAAAATGATGAAATAGGAGAAGAATGAATTTCACTATCCTAATGTTCATGCAAGAAAGAGATAAAGAAGATATTCTTTTTAACTTGAAAGAAAAATATTAATTTTCTTTTAGAGGTAAAACAAAGAGAAGAGTGGCAAGGAAGAAGAAATTTTAGTTTATTTCCTTTAAAAAAAATAAAATGTTGAATATTTCATTTTGAGGAAAAAAAGAGGAATGAAAATTTCACTATAATTCACCTATATGAATGCTTAAAACAAGCAATGAACCCAAGGAAAACTCTAGGGTCCCACCAAGCATGCCAGAAATGTTTCACTAAATTTTGAATCTATTTGATGTTTAAGGATAAATAAAGATGAAGGGTAGGGATTAGAGATTAGAGAGAGCCCAAATTGGTTGTGTGTTATATCTAGATGATGTTGAGCACTCCTCTTTGGCTAGGGAGGACTACCTATGAATAATAAAGCACTACCACTAAAAATATTTGTTATTAGATATATGAGTGGGCTATCAAGCTATGTGCTTGTTTTTGGAAGTGTAAAACGTCCTTAGGGATGAAAGTATACTTTTTGAAAAAAAAATGGTAATAAATAACAAACTCAAAGAGAGAGTAAGAGAGATATTAATACCATTCTTGCAGTCTGAGTGCAGTAGAGAGTGACATAATGCAGGTAATGTGAGCCATTTTGTGTTTTGGGAGGTTGTTTAGGTAGGCTTAGGGAAGTTGGTGGAAATACATAGTTATCAACATCGATTAGCCTATCAATTTCAATAAGTAAATATGACTGATGTCAGTTATGTGACTAATGTTGGTAGGGGCAATAGGCTCTCAAGAAGTTTCAAGAGACTTTTCTAAGCTGGGAGGTAGATCTTGGTCAGGTTTGTGAGGTTGGGAAGAGTTGTAAGGGAGTGGGTAAGACTCAAGTGGGTCTAGATAGAGGGTTGGTATGTTTGAATTAGAATAAAATAGGTGAAGGAGTTTTAAAAATCCTTCACAAGGAGAGTTGATATGTTCATAAAATGATAAATAGTATCACATAAAGTAATTGTAAAATGACTATTTAAAGGAATTACAAAACATAGAGATATACTTAGTTGGTGAAATGGATGAACCATGAGTGCCAGATGGATGTCTCTGATGAGGCATGTTGAAGCAATATGTGAATATAAAATACAAGCATGTGATGCCAGTTTAGAATAATCTAAGATCTATGCAGTATATTCCTAATCTAAACTGATTTGTGCATAATAACAGTAATCCTAGATGTAGAAAGTCAAATGCCAAATCTTGTATGTAAATGATTGATTTTTTTGATTTCTATTGACTTGAATACTATCTTTTAATTTTACTTAAGTAATCAATGTCGGTGATCCCATCGACGTCAGCTGAGGGTTGATTGATGTCGATGCATGAGAATAGGTAAAAGGGCTATTTTTAGCCTATTTTCTATTCCTTCTCTTGCTAAGTGTGGTGTCCATTAAAAAATGGTAGAAATTTGAGGTTAAGAATAATTTAGTTAGTTATGAATTTATGTTAGAGGTGAGAACAAGTCATGGGTAGTTAGGATTAGGGGACTAAGTCTTGAAGTGACTCAGAGGGTAAGAATTAGTCTTAGGATGAGGTGGCCAGGTAAGGTGGCATACATAGTTTTTAATTAACTTAATTAAATATTTTTAAATTAATTAAATGTGTGAGGGGTGAAAACATGGGTTATGAAGGCTAATTATTAAAATGGGATCGAGGGGGGTTTTGATACAGGGATTTACGCATGTGTGTGACATAATTTTGGTGTCTACACTAGCCTTTACAATTAGACCTACTAACTAAGAATCATTAATATATTATTTTGTAGATTCTCAAAAATCTCAAAACCACTTAAATAACTTATAAAATGTTATAATATACCCTTATATAAAGTTTTAATAATTTTTAAGTGTTCCTTTTTTTTGAGAGGTTTTAGTCTTGAAAACCCTAGTAGGCCTGTACATAGGTCAAGAGATATAAGTTAAGGGAATTTTTAATTTAGAGAATTATTTTTCAAATATTTCACTTGGAGTTTATCTTAGTCATCATTACCTACTCTTCCATTCAGTTTTAGACTTTGAATAATCCTAAAAAGCTAATAAAATAACGTTTCTTTGACAATAGTTGCACATTTCTAGACTACAGGAAACCTATAGTTGTTCTTTAAGCCTAAAATATGTCCCAATGTATTAAATAGGGTTCAAAA